>CABFWO010007169.1:2119-15134 GCA_902155825.1 Timema genevievae
CCCCCCCCCCATGCCCATCCATCTACGGCCCTCCACAAAGAGTCGCCGACTACCTACCGTTGAAAAGAGTTTTTAATAGCTGAAGAAGGAGAGCTACCTTAATGAAAAGATAAGCTTTCATTATTAGGAAGGTGTGAAGAAAGTGGTACCACTTAGCGACCCCGTGATGAATTCCCAAGTGACCAATGAGTGAGGTTCTCATTACGGGACATGAACGGGGTAGGCCTACCACGCAGTGGGGTCGGTGTGGGTGTGCGCCAACCGGTAGCAGGTCTCGCGGGGTCCTCATCAGATTCCCACGGTTAATATTCAACACTTGCTCGGCCTTCACTTAGAACTGTCCGGCATGTGTTCTTGTAAGAATATTGCACTTTGTCAACACTTGCTCGACCTTCACTTTGAACTGTCCGGTTTGTGTGCTTGTAGGAATATTGCACTTTGTCAACACTTGCTCGACCTTCACTTTGGAAAACTAAATCCTAATTACCTGGCGTTGCCCGGATTAACGCTTTTCTTTGCCTCAAACAGGCAGAAAAATTTATCTTCATTTTATTTCTTTCGAGCCAGTGTTTAGTAAATATAAATAAATCTAATCAAAAATGTTAAATTCCGGCCTCGAGTTGCACATGTTTGGGCACAGGGGCTACTAATTTTAAAATCTCACACCTCTGCATTCGATAGATAACGCTCAACGGTCTTGACAAGCCAAACAAACTCCTCATTTTATTAATATAGATAGATAGCGCGTGAACGGAAAACTATTAATTTCATCATCGCATCTAGCGAACATTATAATATAGATAAGTCAGTGGCCAAATAGGTTCTTACACATGTTAATTGTCCCTAATGCAGGCTACATCATAACAACCATTATGAATGTAATTTAAAAAAACCACTCTATTCATGAATACGTCGTATAGTAATTATCACTTGGAGCTACTGTATATGCACATGTTAAATATTTTATAGCTCTATACGGCTTCGAGAAATGTCTTCCAACATTTAAAGCCGCCATAAAACGTTTCATGATGGGTTGTTTTTTTCTGACCGAGACTACGCTACTATTAAAATGATTCTCGATTCAAGATAAAGATAGGATCACACAAAACGTCAGCACACACACACACACAAATAACATCCTCATTCCGAAACTTGTTTTTCCTCTATTTAATAATTTTTACCTCAAAGATCCACTTCGGTGGCCGCATGGTCTAAGGCTTCACTCTAGCAATAAACTGGACTGCCGATGGTGGTGAGATCAAGGTTCGATCCCGGTCAAGTGTCTTGAGTTTTTTTTCCTAAATGGTATTCCACTATCCGCTCCACGTAAATAAGGGTACACTTAATATAAATTCAACCTTTATAATCTCTAACTAATTAGTAAATAAGCGTATAGCCCGAACGGTTAGTAAGACGCGCTGCTAAATAAATACATTAATTTAAAAAAACATTGTAGTTGCAGTCGAGCTGAAAACAGACAGACGCAACTACAGCCCTATTGGCGGGGAAACAAGGTAGGCTACTGGCGCGGGGATTCACAGTGGTCCAATATCGTAAATCGCGTAATAGCAGTCTCGGAGATCGCGTTATGGAAAACAAAAAATCTATATTTCGCTGATGGCACTATATCCAAATCGCGAATTAAGAACACGCGTTGTAGAACCTCCTGCAGTAGGATTCTGGTAGGCTAAAAAAACTTACAGATGGTCATTCGTAAGAAAATTGTGCTATATAATATGTAGGGATAGTTATTATTATTATTCCCTCTTCTTTGACTTTCATTAGTAGTTTTAGAGTCGTGGAGGATCGAAACACTTGCTCGACCTTCACGTTGAACTATCCGGCTTGTATTATTATTAGCACCGCGTCTTACTACCCGTTCGGGTTATAAGCACTTACGCTAATGTGTAATGGTAGGGTGATTGTGAGACGAAATGGAGGACCTACAGTTATACAGTTTAACGTGGGATCCGAACCACGGTGGAGGGCTGGCATTCCACACATTCACAAGTTGTGATTAATACACGTCTTGTCAGAGATGAAGGAAGGGTTTTGGCAATCAGATAAATCTGTGCCGGGACCGAGGATTGAACCCCGGACCCCCAAAACAGAAGTATGACACCTTACCCCTAGACCACCAGGTCACCTCCGGCTTGTATTCTTGTAGAAATGAAGAAAGGGGAAAGAAACCTCATATCAAAAGCGCACAGAGATATGGATCAAAACTGCACATGGAAACATGAGATAACATGGCGACCATGTATTTTAAACAACCCCCGTTATTCTTTACAATAACATAATAAAACTACAGAGTTATGTTAGGTTGGTTGGACTAGTTAAGATACAAACACAATCTATATTTTCTATACGATAGTGTATATTCATGTCGGAGGGATCTAAGATGACAAATGAGGACTTTAAAATAAAAATGTGACGATCTGAAGATGTGCAACCGCTATTAAAATCACAACCATCTTTACTGGAAGTCAAAGAGGCTATACCTCCTATTCCCCCGACGCATTTCCGGAACGTAATCTTTAAAACTAAAATTTACGTCTCTTTGTGTTTTATTCATTTGAGAAATTTATTTATTTTCTTTAGTAAACAAAATCTTTACTAAAGAATTTTTTATTTTTTTTATTTTACTTAAGTACAGTAAAACCTTGGATTGCGAGTAACTTGGTCTGCAAGTGTTTTGTAAGACGAGCAAAAAATTTCAATAAATTTTAACTTGATAAAACGAGCGATATCTTGCAAAACGAGTAGTACTATGGTTACGCTTTGTCTGCCAAGCAGTGTCATTGGATAGGTTCTTTGTTAAAGTCGCACAAAAAACAAATTTGAGTTAGCCAACATATAGCGATGATTCCGTTAGTGACAGTGGAAGTCGTCCTAAACAATAACTCACCTCCTCCTCTCATCTCTCTCGTCCACCTCACACCAGCCACCATTAAATTTAATTAATAAATTAAGATTACAGTAGTTACATTTAAATAACGAAAATAAAAAAGGTATTAATCATTTTTAGATTAAATATTTTTGGGTTGTGGGGCGAATCATCTGAGTTTCCATTATTTCTTATATGGGAAATTCACTTTGATATACGAGTGCTTTGTATTACGAACACGTTTACGAAACGAATTATGCTCGCAATCCAAGGTTTTACTGTAATTGCTCAATTTGCGCACGGGTTCGCTAGTAGGACTTAAATTGAAATCTCGAACGAACCATCAAGTGGTTTTTGCCATATTATGTGACTCTGCAACCACAAGCAATGGTACCATTTTGATGCTCGATCTACCTTGTGCGCTTCTGTTATACTCCAAGGCAGGTACACAAATTCAGCCTGTGTGCTATTCAGTACGAAGCCTTAGGTTGGATTCACACCGAGAGTACTGTGTGCCAGCTGTGTCATTCTGCAGACAAACTCGCACAGGTCATTTCCATATGAGTAACCTTATATTTTATGTGTCGTCTTGTAACGCTTAGAAAATGTTCTCCCAAGGTCACGGCCCAGCAATGTAGGCACAAAATACTGTCAGTGGGAATTGAGATTGGGCGCCCTACGGTCGTAAATGCGTCGTTTCTTCTACAGTAGCCCCATGTCTTCTTTGGTGCCGACTGACAGCTCACAGCTGACAGCAGACGGCTTTGAAAAGCTACCAGACCAAATTATGTATACCTACGCCGAACCATATGATCTGCAAAAAACATGTGTTTAGCAGCTGTCACTTCTGAAAGTCAACATTTAGGTATATACCTAAATGTTGACTGTCAGAAGTCAGCTGTGAACTGTCAGTCAGCACCAAAGAAGCCATGGGGCTACTGTAGTTCGGCTTCTTCCGGCAAGTGCGAACCTTACCGAATTTTTTTTTTCAACAATCTGACGGTGGATGCAGAACATTCCAGCACAACTATCATGTGCAGTAATTATGGACAAAGAAACTTAGTAATTCTGCTACAAGATTATGATTGTTTAGATTAATTTGCAACATAAAGATTACGATTAGTAATCTCTTGCTCTAAACATATTATGCACTCAGTATTTTCTTCGTTTTCTTCTCTTTTTCTCTTGTGAAGTAAGATAGAGACCGCATGCAACAAGGACATCTTCCTCTGTTTGATCCATGTCTAAAACTACGGGGACCCAAACAGTCAGATCATGGTATCGACACAGACACGTCCAGCGCACAGTCCCTTCAGCGTGAATACACCGTTAAGAGTGATTGTCCTCGAAGCTGACAAAAGTGAAAATGGCCACTTTAAACCTGTAGAGTAATGTGTAAAAATGAGTTCATCCGTAGCGACCTCAGAGAATTGAGTTTCTAGGCCAGATAAACATCCTCGTCTCTTTGGGTTCTGGTGTCATTCAGTGGAGCTCTCAGTCAATAAGAGTCGGCTGACGAGGAAACTCATCCTTGTTTGGAGTCTCTGCAAGTTTGACGTCATATCCTGTCAGTCAACCTTTCAGCAACATGTCAGGTTGTGCTTTTGATCAAACTATAACTTGGCAATTTGTACTTTTTTATTATAACATATTTCATGATCTTGATGTCCTCGAAGTAGTGCAGCCAAGTGATGGGCACGATCGATTAGAGATAATCAGGTAACTCGACTGTGTAGGGTAGTCGGCTGAACTCGATTATTCCTGAAATACTAGAGTAAAAATACCTCAGTCCCTGTTATTCTTTTATTTTCTCTTTTTTTCTCTTCTTTATCTTCAAATAGGCCTATTAGTTACAATCGACTTATTGCTTGGTATGATTATCATGATATTTTAACACAAAACCTTTTCTCCCACAGAGCTAATTTATCAATGATACACTGAATATCACCTCTGAGGGGAACTTCAGGCCTTAGGTCGCTCTCTCTCGGCTAACTGCTATCAACCCTCCTAGCTTTAAGTTTTGTCAGAAGGAGGTTTTCCAGGGTATTTTCATAGCTTGAAGCCTTAGGTAATCTAGAGCATGCAAGAATGACGTAAGCCTAAGAACTCACACTGTCAACTGTCCGGAATCAACAGGCACGTATTAGTACCAGGTCATGTTTTTAAAAACTTTTTTTTGTCACTTTGCATAACACCGAGTATTGGCAAACTAGTAACTTAGGGGAAGAACCCCTCTTTTTTGTGTATATAAAAGCGAGTTTTTAAACCTTTTCAGAGCAGAGGAGGGTCTAAAAGCACACCAGTTGTTAAGGGGCTACATTGAAGTGCTCTACATACTCAGCTACCAGGTTACAGCAACTTGTGGAGATAATATCCTAGAGCTTGAGTCCCTGTTCAGTAATGAGAAAAACGCCCCATCCCTCTGAGAAGTCTGAGATAGACCACAGCCGGGGAATCGGGTGTTTGACACCAGCTAGGGCTATATATAACACCGAATTGCCAAACCCTTCCTTCACCTCTGACAATACGTGTATTAATCACAACTTGTGAATGTGAGGAATGCCAGGCCTCCACCGTGGTTCGGATCCCACGTTAAACTGTAGGTTCTCCATTTCATCTCACAATCACCCTACCATTACATATTAGCGTAAGTGCGTATAACCCGAACTGGTAGTAAGACGCGGTGCTAATAATAATAATGATAATATAACACCGAAGATAGGTCAGGGCACGGACTGCTGAGTAAGGACATTGATAGAACGAGTACCTTTACCTAAACTCTTTCAATTATTCCTAAAACCTACATCACATCATGCACTAGTAGCGTAATTAATCTATTTCAATAAACAAGATCAAAACGAACCCTACGATTATTTACCAATCTCACTAAGCACATCCTGAAAAATAGGCCGCCGGGTAGCGACCGTAAGAAGGAAACATCGATGAATCACCGTTGCCAAATTTGTCTTATGTTTAAAGTAAAATCGACCACACTAAACCAAGAGAATGACAACGCTGTTTTCAATAGCAAAATGATACTTAATATTTAGCACCGCGTCTTACTACCCGTTCGGGTTATACGCTTAAGTACTAATTACGCTAATGGATTGGGAATTAGGAGGGTTGAATATAGAGGAAGTGAACCCGCATTTGCGTGGAGGGAGAGTGGAAAACCATTTAGGAAACACCACCCCCAGTTCACCCGACCGAGATTCGAACCTCGATCTCCCCGTCCTCGGCGGTCGAGCTCAACACGGCTAGCGCGTTAGCCAACTACGCCATCGAGGCGGGTGATACTTAATAACCAGAAAGTTCCACCTGCTATTTCAACACGAAACACTTGTAGATGTATGGCCCACAATTTAAGATAAAGCTAAAAACTGTTCGAATCAAGTTTCCGGTTCTTTTCCCCCAGGTGTGGTTCCAGAACCGGCGCATGAAAGACAAGCGCCAGCGCATGGCCATGGCGTGGCCTTACGCCGTCTACACGGACCCTGCCTTCGCCGCCTCCATCCTGCAGGCCGCCGCCAGCGCCGGGGGACTTCCGGGCATCGCCGCCGCGGCTGCGGCCGCCTCTTACGCCGCCCCCTATCCCTACTATCAGCACCCCGCGCTGCCGAGATACAACCCCTACCCACCCCACCCACCCTCTTTCCTGCCCGCCCCCTCTAGGCCTTCATACTCGCCACCCCTCCTTCCTCCGGTGCACCCCTACCTCCGTCCCCAGCCCAGTCCCACCCACTCGGACGAGAGCTCGCCCCCGACCTTGAGCCCCAACGAGGACAACTGCGACGGGACGCCGAGCTGCCACTGCGGGATCGTCAACTGCGTCACCGGGATCTCGACGCCGACGTCACCCACGTCGTTCCTGGGCGGGGCCGCTGTGGCACCGGTCACACTGTTCGGGCCAACGACGGCTTCACTGCTCATGACCACGTCGACGACTTCCTCGATGAAGAGCGGAGCTGACGTGATCACATCGTCTGGAGGTGGGGACACGGGTATCTCCCTGCACCACTCCGAGCAACCCAAACTGTTCCAACCGTACAAGACGGACGTGACGGAGCGGGCGTGAGTCCAGTTGATTCACAAGGGAGACGGGGACACGGGTATCTCCCTGCACCACTCCGAGCAGCCCAAACTGTTCCAACCGTACAAGACGTAGTAAGCGTGAGGCCAGCTGATTCACAAGGGAGCTCAAGCAGCCCGAACTGTTCCAACCGTACAAGACGTAGTAAATGTGAGTCCAGCTGATTCACAAGGGAGACGGGGACACGGGTATCTCCCTGCACCACTCCGAGCAGCCCAAACTGTTCCAACCGTACAAGACGTAGTAANATACAACCCCTACCCACCCCACCCACCCTCTTTCCTGCCCGCCCCCTCTAGGCCTTCATACTCGCCACCCCTCCTTCCTCCGGTGCACCCCTACCTCCGTCCCCAGCCCAGTCCCACCCACTCGGACGAGAGCTCGCCCCCGACCTTGAGCCCCAACGAGGACAACTGCGACGGGACGCCGAGCTGCCACTGCGGGATCGTCAACTGCGTCACCGGGATCTCGACGCCGACGTCACCCACGTCGTTCCTGGGCGGGGCCGCTGTGGCACCGGTCACACTGTTCGGGCCAACGACGGCTTCACTGCTCATGACCACGTCGACGACTTCCTCGATGAAGAGCGGAGCTGACGTGATCACATCGTCTGGAGGTGGGGACACGGGTATCTCCCTGCACCACTCCGAGCAACCCAAACTGTTCCAACCGTACAAGACGGACGTGACGGAGCGGGCGTGAGTCCAGTTGATTCACAAGGGAGACGGGGACACGGGTATCTCCCTGCACCACTCCGAGCAGCCCAAACTGTTCCAACCGTACAAGACGTAGTAAATGAGGCCAGCTGATTCACAAGGGAGCTCAAGCAGCCCGAACTGTTCCAACCGTACAAGACGTAGTAAGCGTGAGGCCAGCTGATTCGTAAGGGAACCTGACCTTTGAAAACGCAGTCTACAATTGTTTTAAGAATCAGATCTACACTAATTTTGACGAACTGATGATGTACTCGATAGTTACAGGATGAATTAAGTTATTAAAGAATGTAATATGATTTAAAACTCAACATTAAAAACATACCGTCGAGAAAACACACAAAAAAGTACAACAGGAAGATTTTGTTGGACGATATTAAACCTAGTATTTATTTTATTCTTCCCTTGAAGTCCATTAACAATTTTATTACAAGATTGACGTAGAAATCGAACGTATCACAGAATTTATATTTGCCGTTTTATGCGTGTGACTTAGAATGTTGAAAAATCCAAGCTGAATAGTCATATCTGACACCCGTCCCTACGCGATAGCACAGCATAATAATCTAAATGCAAATCTTGGATTCGAGCTGGGGTGGATAAATAAGACATTTAAGGACTGAAACTATTTGCTAAACATGTGTTGTTCGCTGGTGTACCTTGTCTGCCCCTCAAACCAGTTGCTTTGTTCAAAACTAAGAATAAGAAATTAAGGGAGAGATAAAGAAAGATTTAAACAAATTCCAACGGTTAAAAGCACTAAATCCCAACTATGTATGCGGAATGAACTCTTGAGGAAAAAGTCAGTGTTTTTGCTGTTTTTATATCAAAATTTAAAAAATATCTCTCCAGTAGAAACAATGAGTTTAATTTTCTTCACGTGGTGATATCAACAATTGTTGAATATCTGTCATGAGCATAGCTGTATTAGATTAAAATCTATTTAAATGAAGAGAAAAAGTTGTCATTAAATACCAGGACTCACTTGAGAGGTATTCAACAACATTTAATATCACCGTTCGAAGAAAATTAAACTCTATGTTTCTACTGGAGCAATATTTGATTTATTTTGACCAAAAAAAAGTTTTGTTATAAAAACTGCAAAAAACACTGGCCTTTTCTCGCGTCCCCTACACTCCCACCTTAAGGAGGGCACCTACTGATTTGTTGAAACGCATTGCAGACGTTCAGAAATACCGGATTATTTAAGAAGTGGTATGCTATTTTAAAATGTTGTTCACATCAAAAGGAAGGTAAAAGGTATCAACATTCTCCTATATCTTGAAAATTAAAAATTTATAATATTTTAAAATAAATTTATTAAAATATAAAAATTTACTCTTTTTCAAAGAAGAAATGACGCATTTCTGAGTTTTAAAGAGAATTGGTGATAGATATATCCTTCCTCAGAGATTTGAATCATTTTATTTAATAGAGTCATAATAGAACTTCTAAGATGATTGAGAACTATTTTATGTGCTATAGACTTCAGATCTCTCATTCTCAAAAGAGTGAAGACACCCTGTACATTTTTTGGCTCTGTTAAAACCAGATATTTTGTTTAGGAAATGTTAGATATTTATTGTGATTACATTAAATAATGATTATGTTGAAAATAAACCCTTAAATCAAATAAAATGTGCAATGATTTATATTTAAGAATCTAGTCTCCAAGAACTATTGTAGACTACTGTGTTATTTGGAGAAAAAATTCATCGTAGGGAATCTGATTTTTATTTTTTAAATAAATAATTCAAACAAAATATAGTAAGAAATTGTTTATGCTGTGATTGCATTAGTTTCTTGTTTACAATTTTTTGTGTATAAATTATATTAACTGCTGAATCATGGAGTCTTAATTCATATTAAGCTGCTTGTCGAAGATGTGTTAATCATCAGCAAATTTGTATGAGTATTATTTTTTTAAATTACTGAAATTTTGCATATAATATGTGACATTAATTTAAGAGGGTTACATGTAAATACATAACAAATCATTAAATTATTCACTATATATTTATCTTTATACAAAATGTGGACATATATTAATTTAGTTAGATGTTGAATAAAATACATAAATATTATTTGTTTAACTATTTATTACAAACAAGGTTATTTGATGCATACTAAAATAAAATACAGTGCATTATTTCTAGTTAAAACCTTTACATATATTTACAGGGGTATTTAACAGGAACTTAACCAACAAATTATACACGTACGTGATTTACAAATTAATCTAAAATACAACCACCATCCAGTTTCTATGTCATTTATTTATTAATGTAAAAAAAGTCACCAATAAGAAATTATTTAGCCTGACCGGGAATAAAATCTGGTATTCTTAGCCCAACCGATTGCTTTAAAGGATCGGAATACATATTTAGTGATTTTTTTTTAGCACCGCGTCTTACTACCCGTTCGGGTTATACGCTTAAGTACTAATTACACTAATGGATTAGGAATTGGGAAGGTTGAATTTAGAGGAAGTGAACCCGCATATGCGTGGAGGGAGAGTGGAAAACCATTTAGGAAAAACCACCCCCAGTTCACCCGACCGAGATTCGAACCTCGATCTCCCCGTCCTCAGTGGTCTGGCTCAACCCGACTGGCGCGTTAGCCAACTACGCCACGGAGGCGGGTTTTAGTTATATTGCAGTCACTAAAAGGTTAGCCCCGGATAAAGGGGTTGATAACGAAGTACATCACATATTTCGCCATGATCTCAGCTATTATTCTCTTTTACAAGTTGAAGAATGAAAGCTACTTAAATTGACTTTTGGCGTAGAGAAAGAAAAACTAGTGAGAATTTATGAGACAATATAATTAAAATAAACTCGATGGGTGCGCTGTCTGAATTTCAAGCTCATTTAGTATCGTTTGCTTGTAATGGGGAGGCTAGGGTTCGAATCCCGTCCGGGTGTACTAAGAGCGATTTTCTCCCGAATGGTTTCCTAATCTACTTCCACGCTAATTCAGGTACATTTCCTCTAAATTATACTTTTCTTATCCTTTACCCATTAATGAGTGGACAGTACGGAAAGGTAGTAAAACACGGTAGGAAAATCTTTATATCATTCAGCGTGGCGTGGAATGTTGCCAGGTTAAGCAAAGCTCCATGGCGTCAACCTGCAATAGAGACATACAAACCTGGTGACCGCCGTCTGCTGGTGAATATGGTGTCATGTGGTCAGCACAACAAAGTCTCCATCCATCAATCTCTGTTTTCTAGATCGTAGCCGCTATTTTTTCATTCAAGTAACTCAGATTTTAACCTGAGGCTGAGTTGATCTCGTTCCAGACCTGTTGCCTCACAGAAAATCTGGAAGCGCCCGGAATCGAACCCGGGACCTCTGGATCTGTAGCCAGAAAGTATGTATGACCACAAGACCACAGAGGCGTTCGTCAGGTTAAGCAGAGCTCGTTAAGACTGTACCGGTGAAATGTTCTAACACACTCTGTCCCCATTTGACCAGGGTAAGCAGAGCTAGTTAAGACTGTACCTGTGACATGTTCTAACACACTCTGTCCCCATTTGACCAGGGTAAGCAGAGCTTGTTAAGACTGTACCAGTGACATGTTCTAACACACTCTGTCCCCATTTGACCAGGGTAAGCAGAGCTAGTTAAGACTGTACCAGTGACATGTTCTAACACACTCTGTCCCCATTTGACCAGGGTAAGCAGAGCTTGTTAAGACTGTACCAGTGACATGTTCTAACACACTCTGTCCCCATTTGACCAGGGTAAGCAGAGCTAGTTAAGACTGTACCAGTGACATGTTCTAACACACTCTGTCCCCATTTGACCAGGGTAAGCAGAGCTAGGTAAGCAGAGCTTGTTAAGACTGTACCGGTGACATGTTCTAACACACTCTGTCCCCATTTGACCAGGGTAAGCAGAGCTTGTTAAAACTGTACCAGTGATATGTTCTCACTGACTATCTCCCCATTTGACCAATCACACAAAGGCTCTTTTTCCCGTTTATACCTAACCACCAGATATTCTGCTGGGTAATGAAAACATATCACAGGTATTTAAAGTAAATTTAAACTAATGCTAACTACCCTGGTAACACTATCTGACACTGGATTAATATATATTTTGTGTATACAGTAAAATCCCATTATACCAAACCCCGATGGTCCGAAATTCTGAATAATTCGAACACAATTTCCAGAAAAGAGGAGGGGGAAAATAAACCAAGTAAAATTAAATATATTTTATTGGTTAACAAACTCAAAAGTTAAAAGAGAATTGTAAGAAACAGTGATATCCGATAATAAATACTTAATATTACATGTTGTAATCAACACAATGCGTTTTTCTGTAAATGAATGTAATTCTTATAAAATGCATTCAAAATTAATTTAAAACGTGTGAAAATACTCCCTATAGAACCTTCCGTATTCTCCCGGTTAGTCCGAATCTTCGATAATCTGAAAACCTTGAGTACCAATCGGTTCGGATTCACGATGTTCTAATAGCTTATAAACAAGACAATATAAATATTTGGTAGAGGTAATTAAATTTGTCGTAATCTATTTTGACACGGATGGCAAATTGTAGCCTATACACAAATACATACCTAATCACGCTGTCCCCTTACGGGGTAGGCAAGAAACTATGCATATAGCTCAAAAAAGAAGCTTCGTACTTAATCCATCCTCACTAACTTTCTCTACACTTCCCTATCCTTGCATACTCCCTTAACTTCAACAACATCCATACGCCAAGTCATACATGCTCTTTTATTATTAAAACTCTTAATATTTCTCTTTTTCACACATTCGTCTACAACATTTAGCCGCGTCTTACATGGCCTACCTCTTCCTTTTGATTCACACACTCTACCTTCATATATTAACTTCGTCACTTGATCCACACTCATCCTCTCAACATGCCCAAACTAACGTAAGACACTTCTATCACATTGACTTAATGGAGTCCCTTTCAAACCGCACTCCTTCAGCACCCATTCATTACTGACTCTTGTCCATTCAAGTTTTTCTACGTATTTAGACATCTGATTCCTGCCGCATTCACCTTGCTTCTTGTGTTTCCCACTCTTCACATCCGTAAAACAACGTAGCCTATGCCTCTCAGAAACTGAGACTGTCCAACCTGCTACCATGAATTAACTACCCCCACCCTCAAACCCAATGAATCCCTCCCATCTGCCCTCCGATGACCCTCATTCACCCCTTGGCATACAACATAAGACCAGATAAACCTATTGTAGACAACCATGACAACAGCGCCCCCTCTCCCCTCCCCTGACACAGAAGCTGCTACAATAAGGATGATAGGGTGTTGGGGGGGGGGG
>CABFWO010007170.1:0-27512 GCA_902155825.1 Timema genevievae
TACATGGGGGAGGGTAGGGTACATCAAAGTGTTACATAACACATATCTTATATGTACTCAAATTATAATGTTAAAAAATAATATTATTGTTCACGTTTTCACCTTTGATAAACATATTTATAGTTAACTTTCAAATGTGGTGTTGAAAGTTCAATTTTAGCACTTTTTGTTTATCAATATTTCGAATGCGCTTATAGGTGGCATTGTCTGCCCGAGACTACGAAGGCCAAGCACATTCTAAAACAAATATTTTCATGTGCATGACAGTGATATTGTTTAGATTTTTCCAATCTACTGACCCCCTCACGTGATTTTAGTTGGATAACAGCTTTCAGTAGAAGCGGCCTTAATTTATAAGTACAGATGAATTTAAGTATAGTTTAGATTCCTACTGCAAATTCTTTTACATAGGCCGTGACTAATAGCTTGTGTTGTATGAAAACCAAAAAATGTCTTCAAAAATAGGAGACTTGTTCATTGCTTGCATATAAAAAGCGATATCCAGAAAAAAATAGTGGGAGAGTCTCAAAAAGATGTAGTGAAATGGAAAGAAGCAAAAGTACAGAATTTATCTCAAGGAAAGTTTGAAGAGTCCAACAATAAATAGTGTTATTTCTTCGTTCCAGCAGCATGTTATGAAAAGTAAATTTTCAAATATTAATTATTTTCAAAAGGTAGGTGTATTTAAGCCTATACCTTTTCCATTCTGATAAATCTAGTGTGTATGTATATAAATCCAACTATGATACACCCGCTATGGTGGCCACATTGTCTAAATTGTCATTCTCTCAGTAGACTATAAAGCCGATGTTTGGGATATGGGGTTCGAATACCAGTCAGGTCTACTGACTAAATGGTTTCCTGCTCTCCCTCCATACAAATGCTGGTAGATTTTCTTTACAATTCTACCTTTTAAGTATACATTTTGTAGGGTAGAATAGTCAAATTGTAGTTATTCTAATTATTTTTTTATCATATTTATCTAATGGAGTAGAAATGAGGAAGGTAGAATTCTAGAAGTATTCTACCCTCATTAACGTGGAGAAAGAGTATAAAACCATTTAGGAAAATCCACTCTGAGTACACCCTACAGGTATTCAAACCCCAATCTCCACTTCATTGGCAATCTAGTCTTTTTTGAGAGTGGATCCAGGATCGATGTTTGAACGAAACGTGAGTATAGTTATTGATAAGTCAATTAAAGTAACGTTGTAGATTAATCCAATAATAATGTAAAAAAGTTGTATACCTAGACTTGTTTAAATAGCTCTCTATATGATGATAACATGACTATCAAAAAAATTGCACAATATTAAGAAAGATGTCTTCCCCCAGCGTCGAGCATCGGATGAGGGCACTTTTCATCATCATGTAGCTCTACTATAGAAAAGGGCCATCCTAGTCAGCACATAGTTGTGCCGTCTTGCTCTTACTCAGATCTCAAACCTGACATCCATAACATAAATATAGCAGAGGTTTTTTCTCATGAACCTGAGGAATATGAGCTCTATGTCTTTATGTCTGTCTATATGTGTAGCTATCCATAAATAATAATACTCTCTGAAATTATTTATATTCAGGATTAAAATGGATTCTAAGAAGTATTAAATCTGAATCCCTCCATTAGTATCACAAAACTTCCCTATGGAATAAGGTCATTCATTCTTAGTGAGAAAAGTTATGTAACACAGGTTGGGGAGAGGGGGCGCTAAGCTAAATGTCTACATGGTGTTACATGGGGGTAGGGGGTTTAAAAAGGTAATAAAAAGTGTTACATGGTTTATTAACGACTCCATAGGCTAAAACCAAGCATTATTTATAAACATGGTAGACTAACAGTCTTCACAGACAGTGACTTATCAAAACATGCAAAAACTGATGTAGCATTTATGGTGTGATCAGCTTTTTATAGTTTCTAGGAAGTTTTTTCTCTCATACTAGTCAAGAATCCGACAGGTTACAGCTAACATGACATGACTCTCATTGTTATTCATTTAGTTAATAGTTGGGATTTGAGATTGCATGCAGTAATCAGCGATAACAATAGAATTAATCACAATATCTTCAATATTATGTTGGAAGGGTCACCCAATAAATATGCAGTCAAATTGTGTGATCATAATATCGTCTTCACATTTGATACTGTTCACATATTATAAATTATCAGGAACAAAGGATTCAAATAAAACATTTATTTTCCCTCTTATGGAAAACCAAGAAGACTAACCTCTAATGTCTACCAAGTTTTCAGATATAATAGAACTATATAAATTGGGATGTAGCTCACTGGTAAAAAACACACCAAAACTCAAATTTCAAAAACGGCACTAGCAATTTTGTTTAAAATTCATATCTAGGATTTGTTTGACATTATTAATAGCAGTGTATAGTTGGTTTTTGGGCAACAATTCGTTGAAGGGTAGTTTAATAATGAGAACTTTTTGAAAATTTGAAATCATTCGAAAATATCTCTTAATGATTTTGTTCAAAATATATGTCTGGAGATTGTGGGGTATCATAAATGACAACGCATAATTGTTTTGGGGGTAAAACTCATTTATGGGTAGTTTATTGATGGCTGATTTTAAAAAAAATTGAACTATTTTGGTATATAAGGAAAACTTCTTTTCGCTTTTTGAGGTAATTGTATTATATTTGTAAGAAGGTACAGGAAAGGTGGATATAATATATAAAAGAAACAAACACAATATGGCTTTTACAATGAAAAGAACACAGTTCCCACTTTACACTGCTGCCATTGGACAGAGAGGTAATGGTTGTCTCTTAAAGAAAATCAATCGTCACCGCCCAATCCTCCAACCCAGGTTTCATTCTATCGGAACTCATCTGGGAGGAGTGTGAAACGCGCAACGCTATTTGTAAAGCTCCTTTCACACGTTCCGATTTTTGGTTGCCCAATCGTAATCGGGCATGCAGAAACATATTGAAAGATATGAATCCTTTCACATGTTCAGATTTTGCGATTGGTCAGGAAATAGTCGGCCAGCGAACGAGTAGCAGTCGGATTGAACCTTTACTGCTGTCCGATGTTGGCCGGGCGCCACAGGGCAGTCGCTCATTGTTTTAAATGGGCATGTTTACACAGGCCGGTATTTAGTCGTCCGACACCCTCCTGAGCGAACACGCGTGTTGTGCAATTGGCGATCGAGTTGCATATTTAAATGAGTGATATTGATGTAGATACTGAATTACTGATTTGAATCACGGCTTGTGTTGTAGAAAATTGTAAGGACAGGAACAAGACAGAAAATGCATGGAGAGAAGTTTGTGTACATCTAAAAGGAATTATTCCGTCTTATTTATTCAGAAAATTTAATTCCTCTTGGGTTTTGATTATTAGGTTTTGAGAGTAAGAACTTGCTTGGGGAGAACAATAAAATATACTAGCTGTTGAGGAGGTGAACAAGAGAAGTTAGGTGCAATAGCTTTTACTAAAATACTTTTTGTCCGGAGAGAATCGGAGTAAAATCGAATAACTATCTTTGCTTAAATTGTTGGACGGTTTGCAGTCGGCTGATATCGGCCGACCAAAAATCTAAACATGGTAAAGCAGCCTAAAATTTGAAGGTAATAATATTAATATATCAAGTTTGGTGAATTGTTTAGTGCGTATTTATATTTGATTTTTCTACGAATATGTTAATAAATAGTTAAATACACAATATGAACAAAAAATGTAGACAGTTTTATGATTTATCTTAGTTTTTTAACGAATACTAATTTGACTCGTATTTACTTAAATAATAACATCGCTTTCAGCTTATAATATCATCGCTTTTTGAGAAAAATAACACCACTTTTTCCTTAAAAAAAACCTCACATTTTGCACCTATAGGTTATTTGGAAAATTCCTATTTTTGGAATTTTCCATGGATCTGACCCTGCAGTTCCAACCTAATGTAACCTAAGCAGCTACCTTTCATTAGGTTAAGAGCATACTCCATTGTTGACTTTTGTTAGGTTTGGTTTTGCACCACTTTATCTGCCTTTATTTCTCCAGCATAAAATATTTCTCAGGACCAATACAATTATTGCCTCTTTCAAAATGTATTCACCATGAATAAATGAAACACAGTTTTTATTTTTTTACTCTTGAAAATGTCACCCAACTTATTTGTAAATTTGTATTTTTGAATTTTTTTTTATTAAGGGTTTTAAAAAACTATGTAATCCTTACTTTAGATTATATGTATCGAATATATACAATGTACGTGATTTTTTTACTTTAAAATTGTTTTCTTCAAAAATTATACATGGTTCTTTTATATAGGTAAATATTTAAACCATTTGTTCAGTCGAGCTTCTGAAGATGAGGTAAGCAGTTTTGGTAAAATTACCTTTCCCTCTGGTTTGTTAGGAATCAGTAAAAATAGCAATCACATGTCTAGATTCAAATTGTATATAGATAAACTCTACCATTAGACTGCTTGATACTCTCATCCACCATAGAAATTCAAATTTTTGTCCTTCTCAAGCAGGCGGCCAATCACTTCGGCCTAGGACACATACCAGATCCTCAGCCTCACGGAAGAATGTTTATCAACACTGTTAAAAGTGGTTAATGTGCCTCAAACAGCCACTTAGTGTATTTTGACCCTGGGAGGAGGGGGGAAAGGAGCATTATAATTGGGCATCATCCCACGCTTTGAAAGACTTTCTTTTAATTGCTTACTATTCAACACTAACATTTAAAAGAAATTTATATATATATATATATATATGATGGATTAAATATCAAAGCTATTATTTTTGTTAGTAACGGTTATAGCCTCATCTAGATATCATATTCTTTAAATTGAAAAATAACACCTGGACACGGGAATGGAACCAAGCCAAAGGTCCAGGGTTTGATTCTCGTGTCAAGGTGTCACTTTTCAATTAAAGAATATAATATATATAAATATAAATATAGAAAATATTCATCATCTTACCAGATCTGAAATGTTGACTTTACCCACTTACATAACTTTGCTATTTACTTAGCCAGGAAACTTTGTCTGCATAGTGATAATTAAGTACCCTAAATAAGGTATTATTGTAAGGGTAGAATTGTGTGTTGTAATTATATTTCCACAAATGATTTTTAAAAAAAACCTGTCGAATCTAAAATGAAATTGTTTCTCTTTATTCAGGGAGACAAGTGACAAAGACAACGGCTTATACCACTTAGCTGATTATGTTGAATCCTTGGCCAGCATTATTATTCAACTAGGGAATGTTTCAACTGACCAGTTGGCGGCCCTGCAGCGTTTAACTATACTCCTGGTTCAGAGGTTTCCAGACTTGCCACAGTCCTTGCACTACCCGGCAATATATTCCTTCACTGCAACGTGTCAGAATCTAGTCAACTGCAACCTCTCTCTGTTAAACATGTTCCTTAGTAAAGTTGGTAAGTGAACACATTCAATCTCCTCTTTAAAAATTATCTCTTTTGTGTGTTTCATCAAAATAAATTTGCATTTCATGATTTGGTTTAATTTAATATCACTCAACATTTAATTTTGGACCTTGCGAGCTCGAGTTTTATCATTTGCAGCAAGTTCAAGGGATCTCTTTAGAAAGCTCCTGAGAGTCTAGTCGAGCATGATTGTTTATGTTGTAGATTGTTAAAGCTAAAATCATATTATGTTAAAACCATGTTTTTAAAATCAAAATAAGACTCATATTTGGTTTTAAGATACACTCACCTTTCACTTGTAAGGTAGTAAGCCTACCTTGTTGGGTTTTGTTATGGTGTAACTTACAAGATAGGAACATAATGTGTTCAGTCATATTAAGACTGCTACCTTTCAGGTTAAATAGTGTGTGCATAATCTACTTCTGCGCTAAAGTATTTTTGTTGATATCATGCACTGTATTATTTGTATTCTACCAGCAGACATGTTCATGTACTTCTTTTTTTTTTATCCATTAAACAACCAGTTTTATCTTGACAACATTTCTCTAGTCATCTGCACACAATCCTCTTTGTTAGATCCTAATTCATCTCTCGCCTCCTCCCATTCCTCAACTGAACAGTTTACAAACAATATTCGGACAACTAACAGAGTAAACAATGAGTCCTTCATCAGTCGGCACTGTACATAGTACACCACGAATAACCTCTACAAAGCTTGAGCCAACATTTGAGCACTCGCAGACTTCTAAATAAAGATATAAAACTTCTAAAATTAGAGTTGGCGTTTGAATATTATACATATTGCAACAACAGTTGCTATTTCTCAACCACCCGAAGATTTTTTTGTGGGACTTTACTTTTTTACTCTCTCTCGACCTCTCTTAGAGAGAAGTATTGTGATCTTTAATAAATTGAATTTGAGATTTTTATAAAATGTCTACATTTCCTGAACCCCTGAAACTGAAAATTTGTTTTTCTCTATGCTGTTCGACTGTTTGTATCTGGAGTAAGAGATGAAACCTAAGGATAGTTTACTGAGGGGCAAAAATATAAAAGATCGTTTTTATCAAAATCTGTTCTAACAATTTTTTTACTAATTTTTTTATCTTAGGCACTGTTTAACACTACAAAAAAAAAAGGCCATGGTCATTTTCCCATGAAAATGACTTTTATGGTACTAAACATAAATAGAAATTTCCAATTTATTTCATGTCTCCACAACTATTTCCGATACAAAATAACTTGTCATTGTAAAGGGTAATGCCCATGCCATTCGATGTACCACCCTTCACATTCACAATGACACTGGTGCCTGTAATGACAACAGCGACTCACCCTTGACTTGTACCGCTCCGGCGCTGT
This sequence comes from Timema genevievae, assembly GCA_902155825.1. Taxonomy (NCBI): domain Eukaryota; kingdom Metazoa; phylum Arthropoda; class Insecta; order Phasmatodea; family Timematidae; genus Timema; species Timema genevievae. The sequence continues at coordinate 6,782 of CABFWO010007170.1, forward strand.
CTGTTGCTTTGCAATGGCGATACCAGAGTACTTAGCAACTCTGGTTACTATATTTGTACTGGACCCATTTGAACTTTGCCATATTATACTTCCATGGGTTGAAATTCCAACCCTTACTCGAGGAAACAGTATAGGTCTATGCGTGTGGGTGTGTTAATCATTGGATATATATATATATATATATATAATCAGTTCTATATAGATGTCCTGATTTACAGATTTATTGCAAATACTTGACACATTGTAATTATTGGAACAAATCACCATGTATATCAACAACTTGACACAATGCAATTGCTAGACAACCTAACGTCCATCTCGGTTGTCGTCCAATATATCAGTCCCTGACCCACTGCATGCCAACAGCGCAACTCATTTACTCTATGTCAGCGATGCCTAGAGGCGGTCTTGCCAACCAACCCTGGAGCGAAGAATTTCTCACTTGAATATCGCGTATTCTTATAATACATAGCATTAACACGCTATAACTGTTGTAGCACTATTAAAATTAAAAAACATTTATATGAAATATATATTTTATAAGCCATTAAGTTTCTGAGCTATAAGCAAATATATGTATTTTATTATGGAGGCCTTTGAAAACATAGATTGATTGTTACGCTCTTTGATAGACACAGATGTACTTTTCTCAATGTTTCTGTAACACTTTATATAATTTCATTTATTCTTCTTGGAGGAGTGTTTTTGAAACAATGTATATTATTTTGTCTCTCATATCTTACAAGTTTTTAGTAAATGTTTCTATATTAAGATAAGAGAGAGAGAGAAAGTCTATGCGGTGCATCGTACCATTTATTCAATTTGTATTTAATAAACACTAGCTTAATCTCATTATTTTTAGGATTTTACAAATGTTTAAAACAATTTAATTTGATGCTTTATTTTTTTATTTTTAAATCTCTTGACCTATTATAATCATTAGTACTTAAAAGTGATGATATTACTGTAGATTAGTATAAAGAAATTTTCAATATAACAATAATATATGTTTTATATACTAAATGAGAGGAAAATATTGTATGGAAAAATTATAGTTAGAAGTTTGTGGGAGGGTCTATAAGGTTGAGTTTTTTTTTCTTTAATATCGAACTCAAGTAGAGTGTTTAAAAAAGCTCTGGAGTGTGAGTATACTATTAATTTTAAAATGTTTAAAGTAGATATTTTTTAATTTTAAAACTCAAATATATTTAAAATGTCATTAGTCAAAACAAACATAAAATGTAAATATCACATCTTTAAACTGTTAGAAAGACTGTAGAATGATTTTGAGGGAAATAAGGAGCTGTTTAGAGTGAGTAAAGATAACAAAACAAAGTGTGCAAGGAAGGACCTAAAGCAATCACAATGAATGTGGTGGGAGGATCTTGGTTAAAACAGTATAAGAGAGCGATAGAGGGAGTATTTTGAGCAACTGTATTGTGAAAACATAGAGAAAATAGCAGAAAATAAGGAACATTTTATGATGAGTGAAAGAATTAATGAGTCTGAGGGGTTAAAACATATGAAAGTGTTAAAGAACGGCAAAGCTACGGGTGTAGATGGAATCACAACAGAAATTATTAAGTGTATTGGTATGGTACTACTTGCCAGATTGCGTGATTTGTTCACTGTATGTGCTGTCATTTTGAATGTTCCTGATGTCTGGAAGTATGCTGTCATTGATCCTTTGTTCAAAGACAAAGGCAGTAATATTGAATGTAAGAATTATAGGGCAATTAGTTTGTTGAGTATTTAAGACAAATTTTTGGCGAGAGTCTTGATTGAAAGGGTGTGTGAAAAAACTGTGGACAAGAATTTTGATGTGTAATGTGGTGTCACTTTTTAGCCCTGGGATTGTGTGTTTTATTGTATGATTTATAGCAAAGAGCTATAAAAAAATAAGGAGGATTTTTATGGATAATTTTGTCCTTTTTAACTTTTAAAATGATGAAAATTTTGATATAATGTTAGAGTTTCAAGATAATTTAAAAAAAACACATTTAGGTGCTATTTATCTAAGATGGTTGCTAAAAAAGTATGTTATAGAGTGGCACTATATCTCATTTTATTTTTAGTAAAAATCTGTATCAATATAACAAATTTTCTGTTAGTACAGTAGAGTCTCGGAAATTCGACACTCTATAACTCGACATTCCTTGGAGCTCGACACGCACACATGCACACAGTTGTTGGTGCCAGTCATCACAATCCAAGGTCATTAAACTGTATAACCTTTGTTTATTTTTGTAATTTGAGTGGAACGGTCATGCTGTGGTTCTTACAAGTGCTGTGTTTGCTATTTTTCCCATTCACTAACGTATTATTTGAATCTATACAATATTATATGTACAATACTGTACTGAATGTATATTACTGTTACAGTACTGTACAATACTACAGTACAGTACAACTGTACCTATAATATTCAATACTGTACTGTGATTTATCCTTGTTTAGTAAACATGACATAGTAAACATACATCTTATGTAAGTTCATTCGTAAAAGTCAACATTTCAAAAACTCGACACCATTTCAGTCCACATTAGGTCGAGTTATTGAGACTATACTGTATCACAAAGTGAACCATTCCTACAAAAGAGCTAGTTAAGCAAATCCACTAATTGTAAACCATACTTACAAAGTTTTACTATCAAAATGTTGAATGAGTCATCAAATCAATTTTGACTTTGTATAATGGAGGTGCATATAACAAAGTTTATGTTTCTGGAAGAATTTTGACTTGTTATATACATTTTCTGATGTTATATAGATATAAATTCAAGGCAAACAATTCATCATGAGGCTTTGAGAAACTAAAAGTGGCAACATATTATTACAAACACTAATACATGAGTTTATATATTTGTTCCTTGTTCCTAACAAAACATTTGTGATTGTCCCCAAGTGTACCAGGGAGTGATCTGGACATGCTCTCACCCTAGAGCTGCCCTTGTGGAGTCGCAGAAAGATCAGGCATCAACTGGAGTGAACAAACTTGTCTCTTACAAGAGCTACTTGCCTCTATGGACAGCTATGTTGCAAATACAAAAGTTTGACAAGACCGGTAATTTAATATATCCATGGTATTTATTAAATTATTTATAATAAAATGTTTAGTGTGTTTATAAACTATTTTAATTTAGTCTTCACATCAAAACATATTTTATAAAGCAGTTCTCATAAGCTATTGCAATCTCCATTCCACATCTATTTTTCATTCCATAGAAGTTACATGGTATTTATAACTAGCGAATTTGGTTTTTATAAATTCATGGTTTATAGCTATGGCTCTTTATATTGAAAAGGTATAACTTCATTATTAGTATGTTGTGCCTCATTGTTCGGCCTGTGCGTCTTTTCTCCGGACTTGTACCAACACCCTCTCTACTGCCTGTGCCACTTCACTCTTTACTCCGCGCCAATGAGAACCTCCTCTCTAATCATTTGGCCTGCTTGGTGGACACTGTCTCTCTTGTTGTCACAGGCCAATGGGAAGCTTCCCTTCTCTCCCATTGGACAAGACCAGGCAGCAGTGGAGGGTATATAACATGGTGATTCCTCGCACAGATTTCAGTGGCTACCAAATCCTGATGTGCTACATGTTCCAAAAGAGCGAATAAATTGTCTAAGGTTCAATAAGAGCAAAATTGTCTAATAATGCTCTCACTCCCTACCTTCCACCGCGAGACATGTTGCCAGGACCTTCTCCTGTCCCACTGCAACATGTCCCACAGCGAGGCATGTTGCCAGGACCTTCTCCTGTCCCACTGCAACATGTCCCACCGCGAGGCATGTTGCCGGGACCTTCTCCTGTCCCACCGCAACATGTCCCACCGCGAGGCATGTTGCCGGGACCTTCTCCTGTCCCACCGCAACATGTCCCACCGCGAGGCATGTTGCCGGGACCTTCTCCTATCCCACCGCAACATGTCCCACCGCGAGGCATGTTGCCGGGACCTTCTCCTGTCCCACCGCAACACGTTGCTGGGTCCTTCCCATCAACATGTTTCCTACTCCTACCTACACAGCCAGCGAGACCAGTGTCTGATCACCAATATCGCCTGGAGACTGGACAGCTTCTAAAAACAAACCAGTTACCCCCTGAAGCTGAAAGATGGGGATACCAAGTATGCAGAATGATTCAGGAGGAATAGCAACTATTTTGGGAGATTTTAGTATTGATTTTACTGAGTAAACAAGTTCATGTTAACATCTATCCAACTCTCAATGGATGCTGTTTGAAAGTGGTGCGTACAGCTTCAATGCACTGCCTCTCTTAATCAGATGACTAGCACACAACTCTGACTAAGATGTAGCCATTACCTGACGCAGTTTGGTTTTAGCAAGTGTTGTTAAGAATGCTGCACACCTTGACACATGCTGATATTGTGTTTCTTTAAGGTTTTTTTTAATGGAAGTGCCGTTACTGCTTGTAGAGAATATAGTTGACACTTTCCTAACCGCCAAGTACCGGTACCAAGTGTTGTTACTAGTGTTAACAACAGATTGCATAAGATTGGTACAGTCCCTAGCTCTCTTATTATTTTTGACCGTGCAAATGAAATGCTATTGAAGGAGAAGACATTCTTCAGTTGGTAGAATGTAGTCCTACTACAAGCACACAAAGAATGTCTACATGTGATGTTCCACATACAAGAGTATGGCGAACATTACGTCAGCACAGCTTGTATCCACTTCACATTCAGCGGGTGCAACACCTTAACCAGGAGATGAAACCATTCGATTGAAATTTGGTCGTTGGGTAAATGCTAATCACCGATTAATTACATTAATACTTTTCAGCGTTGAAGCTACTTTCATTTGTGATAAAATCAACAATACCCACAACTCGTATTGTTGATCCAACAACAATCCACATGCTAATGTAGAAACAAATTTTTAACAGCATTTTTCTATTAACTTGGGGGTGTGGTATGATCGACAATCAGTTGATTGCACCTGTTGTATTACAAAATTGTCTTACAAGGCTCATTTAACTACAATTATTTCTGTAAAATGAACTTTCATTACTATTGGAAAAGGTTGCCTTGTTTACAAGGATTAGTGTGCTCCTTCAGCATGACGAAGCTTGTGCACGCTAGTCGTCAGTTGACACAATATCTAAACCTAACTTTCCCTGAACAATGGATTGGCCGTAGGATTGGCCACAAAGGTCCCCAGACCTCACTACCTTAGATTATGGTTTGTTGGGATTGATGAAAAGCGAAGTATACAAAGAAAGGGTAAACAAAAGATAGAAACTGTTAGTGCGCATTATGAGTAGTGCTGCCCAGATAAAAGCACGCCAAGCCGACCTCAGAAAAACAACACTTACGATTACCACAAGAGATGCAAAGTTCATAAAATGTTGACGGTAGGGTTTTCGAACATTTACTGTGAACTTTAAATGATTTTTAAATTTCTATGTTTTATATTATTATTATTCAAACAGTCAATAAACACAAGCAAGTAATTTATTATCCTTTAATACCTCTAATAATGGATTTTTACATGCCAGTTTCATACAACTGTATCTCCACATCCATTGAGAAGTGTACACATGTTTATATTCACTTTTTTACTCAGAATACTCAATACTATGACTTCCCAAAAGATTTGCTATTCCTCCTGAAACATCCTGTATATAGGTTTTTACAGCAGCCTACAAATGTCTTCCAAGGTTACAGGCGTACCCAGCACTTATGATGAGATAGGTTTCAAACCACTGTTATAACTTTTAAATTGTCACAACTCAAAGCATTGCATTATTTTTTTTCACTTATTGATGCATATACACACATACCTGTAATAAATAACACATTTGTAACCAAACTAAACACTGTAGGCCTTAAACTTTTAAACTCACAAATAACTGGACTCTCATGCGAGCGATAGCATTATGTCGCTAAAGTGCCCTATCTGTGAAGAAAGTGCATCAAGTTCAGGTCATGGGGGAAATTAAAAAACGTCCTTAAGTGCAAGTGCAAAGTCAGGATATGCCTGTATATTTTAATTCATCATTCTGTTAGTAACATATTTTATTTAATTCATCATTGTTTTATATTTCAGAGCTGCCATTGGCTGTGAAGCAGTCCATAATAAACAACATATATGATGAATTTGTCAAGACAGTCATAACATTAACTGGAAAGTTGAACCTTGAGACAAAGAACAAGGCAAGTAATAGGAAAAAACGAGGTAACTCACATCCTTGCTATATGTTAATTTTAAAAATTATATTCATATAAACATGATTGGCTAGAACTTGGAAATTTCTGATTTAACACTTCTTTGATTCACTTAACCAATTAAGCAAGCTTAGGCATTTAAAAGTTTGACTTGGATTTGAAATTTCGAAGCTTTCAAATAATTAGATTCTGAACTTTTTGTTGAATCCAAATATTATTTGTATTCAGATTTAAAATGTAGAGATTTTGCACAGGCCTGGTGTAAAACAATATTGTTTGTTAATTAGATAATAAATGCATCATATAATTCTTCTTTAAAAACTTCTCCTGTTTGCTAAAACTTGTTATGTTCAATGTAATTTAAGTGGGCAGTGTTTAGATACTGTAACTCTTCACTGCACAATAATTGCCAAATAGTTACTCTTTTATCTATTTTTGAACTTTATTGTGTTCTCTAGACTGCCACAGAGGACGATATTCAAGTGTTGGACCCAGAAACTGGACTTGACCCTTGTTGCCAGAAAGACTTCCAGGTGTTTTTTAACATAGTGGACCTATTCTGTGACCTGCTCACATCGGCTGACCCTAACTTGTTTGAAAAGTGGATCCAGCCATTTCTCCACCATGTCGTGCTGCAGTCAATGCACCGACCCATCATTAGCGGGTTTTACAAGCTTATAGCAGTGTCAATGCAGCTCTGTGTCAAGCTACAATATTTCAAGGTAAGTTCACTCATTAATTATTGGTAGGCCTGTGCAGGATCCCGAACTTAGAAAAATAGATGTTAGCGCAACTTGGGCAGGATTTTTGTGAAAAATATATATTAATTAAAGTTACAATCAAGGACAGTCTATCAATATCACATTTGTATTTCATTATCAACAACTGTTTCCAGCCTGTGGCTAGGTTAGTAAAATGCCTTTATCTTCCTATATCCCTCCAACATTCCTCCTCCTCTATTGCTTCCATTCTTCTCATCTCAATTACACACCAGCTGTTACCTGCTCCTCCCATATCTTTCTCGGTCTTCCTTGCGGTCTTTATCCTACATACTTCATTTCCATCATTCTGTTTCGAGCCTATGCAAATTTTGATATCAATCCCGAGCTTTGATGACGAGCTTGTCTCAAATCTCAAAATCCATGTATACACAGAGCCCTGCTATTAACATTTACAATGGCTTTGTTCTGAAATTTTTTATTGCATACTCACGCTTCAATAAATTCATAAACCTTGGAGTACATTTTTTTTAAACTGTAAATATTTTATATTGCACAGCCTATCAAAGTGTCAGTGCTGACAACACACGCGCACACACACACACACACACACACACTCTGCAGTGTAATAGTCTGGTGCAAGAAGCTCTCTCTCAAGTCGAAGGATCCTTGGTAAAGCATCCTCTTCACATGCCCCACTAAAGCTGTCCATGTTAATGAAATCAACTGTACATTCTTCTTCTTTTGTTAACAGGTTTTTCCTTGCTTCATTTATGTAAATTCTGGTTTTTGTTCAGAAACAGGTGACCTGGCAGTCTAGTGGTAAATGTATCAGACTTATGTGTTGGGGTTCCAGGGTTCAATCCTCGGTCCCGGGACAGATTTATCTTGTTGCCAAACCCTTCCTTCACCTCTGACAAGATGTGTATTAATCACAACTTGTTAATGTGTGGAATGCCAGGCCTCCACCGTGGTTCGGATCCCACGTTAAACTGTAGGTCCTCCATTTCATCTCACAATCATCTTACCATTTACACATTAGCGTAAGTGCGTATAACCTGAATGGGTAGTAAGACGCGGTGCTAATAATAATAGTAAGAAGAACACTTGTTCAGTAATTTAAGAGGAAGACATGACAAGAGTTTAAGAACAGCAATACAAAGAGGAACATATCTATAACAATGTACCCAAAAAATAAGCACAACCATAAAATAAAAAATAAAAACAAATACTCAAATCTTACAAATTATGATCTGTTAGAGCAATTCTGAAAATATTGCTGATATAAATGTGCGCTTTGCATGAGTCAAATGACCCAAAAGCACTAATATCTTTTACTTTTCTATTGCATAGGCTGGCAGCGAGAGGCATTTAAAATTTTGCTTCTTTTGCCTCTACATATTTGTACCCACCTTTCCTTCCCTCTTTCTTCTCCTCTTGCATAATTCGAGTACTTCAGAAGCAAGCTTGAGTAGGATCGCAGTCTTTTGTGGCAGGCATAGACCACACCATGTACCTTAGCTCGAAACAAAGCTGCTTCAAATATATAACAGGTTTGAAACATTTGTTATAAATATAAGGTTTGATTTCACTTGAAATAGGCAAACAGTGCTTTCACTGCTTATACTGCTTACATGGCCCAACCACGCCTGCGAGAAAGGATTTATTATGCCTTTAGTTCAATAAGATTATAGTTAAGAATAGGGATTGGCTCTCAAATCCTTCAAATTCCTTGAATACTTAAGGATAAAGCTGGTATAGAAACACTTAACATTAATGTAAGTTATAATGAAGGGATAATTATGAAAAGTTACAAACAGTGTGTAACTGTGAAAGTGTAAAGAAGTTTGAAGTTTGAAGTTTGAAGAGGGCAAAAAGAAATTAAGAGAGAAGTGGGTTTGTTCTTATCTAGGCTTAACATAACTATCCTTGTGGATTGGCTTTCTTGTTATTATAGGCGTGTTGGTAATACATTTAAACAAATAATTTACTAACAATACAAATTTAACTTTAAAAAAATGTTCAAAATGTTGGTGCATCTGTTTTACAGAACTACTGTGGGGACCTAAGTGATAATAGAAGACCGTGCTATCTTTTGTTAAGTAAGTTCCTATTGGGGCTTTTAGTCCATTGTAAACAATACAAGGGCGACCTGCAAGTTTCATGTCTGCAGGCCATACTAGAGACACCTGCAGAACTTGTGCGGCCCTTAATACCGCAGGCCATTTCTGCATTTCAGGTTTGTACGAAACATTCAATGTTTTTAAGGTTATTGGAGGAAGTTTGGGAAGTTGCCTCAAATGAGATAGTAGATTTTATGGGTCTAGTAAAATAATGACAAAGTTGAAGCTAAAAATGTAATTTTGAACTTATTTACTTACAAAGTAGAGTAATAAATGACTAAACAAGTTCTCTATGAATTGTTTATCTCTCTGTCAGGCTTGTTAATAATTTTATTAGTAACAATATGAAACAAAAAACAATCACAGAAAATATATTAACCAAACGAGTGGAAAAGTATTAATTCTATAGCTTCAAGCCCTTAGACTATTGTATGTAAGAAAAAAGTACTTGTAACATAATGAAACATGAGACATTAAAAATAATATTGATGCATTTTAAACAATTTAATTAATGTTTTAAAATACAAAATGACAGTAAAAAATGTTGTTTTTTTAATTATATTTTATAAAACCCTTGCAGGTGAGCACTCTGTCTAAATGTCAAGTTTATTTAGCTTAGTTTTGCGAATACGGGGAATACCAGCTGGTGTACCAAGTATATTTTTTCCTAAATGATTCCCCACTTTCCTTATATGCAAATATGAGTTCATTTTCTTTTAATTATACCTTTTCAATGCCTATTCTATTAATGTAATGAGTACATTATATTTTTGCTACCAAAATGGGTAGCGAGACATTGTGAGAAATAAGATAGAGTTGATGAAACTTCAAAATTATTTAAATCTGTTACTGTAGCTACTGTATATTGTTGTTTTACCAGGTGATGTTTCGTCTCGGCCACAGCGTGCTGTCTCTTGCACAACAGGCTCTCACAACTCTGGAACAGTGGTGCCAATTACTACCTGCTGCAGACATGAAGCCTTTGCTTACTGCAGTTCTTCCAGAACTAGATCCTTACCTTCAGAGCTCAGGTTGGTTTTTACTACTACACTCAGTCAGAAAGTAAGAAATGTTTGATCATGTGAGCCCTCAGTGTAGTTTCAAGGTAAGCCGGCCTCGGTTGTATTTTGACTATCAATCTGAGAGTTTCTTACAGTGGTTCTATGAATTAGTGTGTTTTTATTGTGATATATTATGAACAAGAGAATAGATAGTTCCACCGACTGCAAAGTGTGTACAGTGATTTGTTTCCTTTGGTTGTTTGAAATTCACTGTCAACTTGTTGCGGAGTATGGTGATGAAGCTATGAAGGTCTCAAACTTCAGAAAATGGTGGCTAATGTTTAATAATAGCAGCGCAAATATTCATAATGAGGAGCGGTCTAAGCACCCATTTCTCATCACTGAGGCCTTTAAACAAGAGTGATAAACACATTCTATAAAGCCATTTAAGAATTGCTTGAAAAATGTCCTCAAGTTTCTCAAATTTCTAATCCACAAAATTGTGAGCAAACATCTCCATTACAAGAAATAAATAAAAAATGTGTGCAAAATAAGGGCCACGTTTGCTAACGGCTGACCATAAAAAAACAGCATTTGGGTGATTCATTGACGTTTTTGGAATGGTCTTGCCAAGAGGGGAATCTGTTTTTGGAGCACAGGGGGTGAAACCTAGGTTTTTCACTTTACCCCTGAGAGCAAACGACAAACTTTGAAAAATGGCGTCATCATCACTTGCCGAATAAGTTCAAGCAGAATTTATCAACACGGAAAGTCATGGTGACAGTCTTTTGCGACAAGAAAGGCATCTTACTGTTGGAATCCATTTCTCGGTGAGCAACCATAAATGCTGATTCATTATGCGAAACTCTTAAAAAAAAAACTACCATATTATTCAAAACTGATGAGGAGGTCTGCTGTCAAGCAGGATGGTTCTGCTGCATTACAACGCCCACCCACACGTTGCTGCCAGCACATCTACACTGCTCTACGAGTTCCGGCTGTAGGTTTTTGGCACTCCTTCATACAATCCGGACCTTGCCCCAAGTGATTTTCACATGTTTTTGCAACTAAAGCAGATTTAGGGTGGGCCAGTGCATAGTGACTGATAAAGAAATGAAGAAACAATCACAGACTGGTAGAATTGACAGGTGCAGGAAGCAATTCTACGATTTAGGGTGTATACAAAAACTTGATACATGCTATGACAAGTGTCTCAAAATCATCGGGGACTATCATTGGTGCTGAGTGACAGCTCACAGCTGAGAGCTGACGGCTTTGAAAAGCTACCAGACCAAATTATGTATCCCTATGCCGAACCATATGATCTGCAAAAACATGTGTTTAGCAGCTGTCACTTCTGACAGTCAAAATTTAGGTATATACCTAACTGTTGACTGTCAGAAGTCAGCTGTGAACTGTCAGTATATTCTGCAGGTGAATTATTATGTCTCTCCCCTATGGGGATTTTACTATGTTTTTAATATGGTTTAAAGCCCTAATGACCTCATTGTGTCGATGGGACTATAAACTCTAATAAACTCAAAAGCTAGTCCTCCACTACTGTTTCAACGTTAGGACAGGCATTATTTTTATGCATCTTTCAGATTTTAGTAAGCAAATATATTTTTTCAGTTTCTTCAGCACAGAAACAGTAATTTCCTGTAACTGTATTCTGTTATGAGACTGTATTCTGATAGACCATTCCTTCATGGCAGAAGAAGAAAACGAAGATAGCCTTATCATCTGATTTTACAGTTTTGGCTTTCCTTGGCATTGGTGACGCCAGACTTTCCCACTCAGATCTCATAGTGATGCAGCCATGTTTCATCACTAGTAAGAATAGAGGAGCATATAACAGAAAGTGTGCGAAGGAGAGGAGAAGGATGGAAGCGATTAAAGGAGGAAGAATGATGGAGGATAGAGGCATTTTATTAAACTGACCCAACCATTCACAAGCTGGAAAAACTTGACGAGGAGGAGGAGTCTTTGCTATTTTTTATAAAGACTTGTGATTTCAGTTTTTTGTAAATTTTAAAGTACACTTGCTTCGGTGTAGATAGTCAAATAATTTGTTGTGTTCACATGTCCATCCTTCAACAATCTTGTATGCATTACTCAATGAAATCCCAACACTTTCTCAGAGAGTAAATCGCAATAGTACATTTGTGTTAAACCTAATAAATAATAATAATAATAATAATAATAATAATAATAATATGTGTGTTATTCATCTCTTTGTTTAAGGTTTTGAAGGAGATATTGAAGAAGCCATTGATCAGGAATTAATCAAGCCCAGTAAAAATCTAAGTAAAAATAGAACAACAAAACTTAACAGAAAAACACTTATAGAACAGCCTGAGACAGAACTATCCAAACTTCAGCGGAGAATTGTAATTTTTCTTGGCTGTCTCGAGACAGACACGTGTTTGTCTTTGATTAAGGGGGGGAAAAAAGTTGAGTGTGATATTTGGGATAATAGTCAGCACCTTGCCTACGCCATTCCTTTTATTGATATGAAGCCATCAATTAATATTGGTGAGTATTCGATGTAAACACTATATATTTATGAAGAATCAATATTTTATAAAAAAAAGTATAATTAGTCTCCTCTATATCTAACAACTAAAGTTGTTTCATCCTACAAGTCTAATTTTATAAATAAATATAGTAAGTGACTTTGAACACCACTTTATAATCCTTTAAATATGTGTGTGCTCGTCACCTTTTAAACAATTTTTAAAACAACTTTATATAAACATAGGTACCATCCAGGATACCTGCGAAAATCGATATATTTGAAATAAACACTTTTTTTTTCAAGCGATGGTTCAAACATACATACTTAAGGGCTCGGTTCTTTTTCCTCTTGAAAAAGATAAAGGATATTAAACAAAAATGTTAATTAATAATGTGTGAGTTGTCTCCTATCTGATATATTAAGTATGAACATTGTTTAGTTAGAAATTCACTAAGATCAAGCTTAATAGGCAAACTTTGGGTTTTCAAATAAGGTATGTGTTTAGTAAAAACATACCACTAATCTTATTTTATAAAACACTACCTTTAGCCAGCAGTTCATAAATCTGGATATTATGAGTAGAGACATGTAAAAGGTGAGGTTATTTTTAGGAGAAAAGTGGTGTTATTTTTCCCAAAAAGCAATGAAAAATGCTGAAAGCCATGTCATTATTTATGGAAATACGAGTCGAATTCGTATCCATTAAAAAAAAACTAGGATAAAACTGTTTACATTTATTGTTCATATTATGAATTTAACTATTTACTAACATATTCGGAGAAAAATCAAATATAAATACACACAAAACATTTCACGCTTAGTAATATCAAACTTGATATATCAATAACATTACCTTCGAGTCTTACAAAGTGTAATATCGAAATAATTGATTATCTGTTTAGGTTTAGACTAAACAATAATAACACCAAAACATGTCCTCATAGAAGACTAAACTACTATCCAAAAGGAGAAGGGATAAAAATTAGGAAGATATAATTCTGCCAAACATGATCGTGCTTAGCAATTTCCATACATATCACTGTCATAGCTTGAAATCTTTTAAAGGCTGAAAACAAAGAATTGATCTATCGAAATTTAAGTATTGTAATGTGTAAAAGTAGAAATTGTGATTTTTAATGTTAACCTCAGAGAGAAAAAAAGGCATAAATATCCTGAAAACACTCATTTTTCCTGTGATTTGTTTTATACCTATAAAATAAGAAAAATATCAGATACTCTCCGTGTGAACTGTAGCCCTAGCATAGCGCTATCGCCAGTGTTACCTCATTGAAAATTATATTGCATGATGTGGTATTTGACAAACTACAAAGAAATTGTGTTTATTTAGAAAAAAAGCATGGATTCGTTTTATTTGTGTGTTAAAACAGTAGAATTGATGTAAAAGTTCGTTTTATCACAAATGCAAATTTTTCATGTCCCTAATTATGAGTTACTATTACCAAAGATTGCTGATGAAATTTGAAATCTCTTGAGCACCATTTTTATATATTTATTTTTTTGGTCACAAAAATAAGAAACTTCTCGTTTTAATCATTGAGTAAATTGTTGTTTATTTGTAACTAAAGTTGTTTTTTCCCTTTAGATAATATCCTTCCTCGTGTCATTGAGCTCTGTCTCAGTTGTAGTGACCGGCGAACTCGAATAGTGGCGTGCGAGTTTTTGCATGCTGTCATCATGTATATGCTTGGCACAAGTAAGTCAATACATTAAACATGTTTAATTTCATTTTAAGATACTATGACAATTTGCTTGTTTTGATTAACCTAAAAATAACTTATTTTGCAAACTAATTTCTGAATATTTAACTAATGCTCGTTTGCTAGTTACAATCTAACTTGTTTAACGATTGGCTTCCTAAAGGATTACAAACATCCAATTATTATTATGGATTCATGTATGATTTCCTGATTTGGGGTAATATAAATTTCTGGATTTTTTAAATAAAAAGTTGGGTTTCGTCATAAAAAGTTGGTAAGTAAAATATTTATTTTTGGTTAAAAATGTTAACATATCAACTACTATTCAAGTGGTATGATGCAACAAATAAAAAAATTACAGGTAAAATTTGGATATTCAAACAAACTAAAGATGTTAAAAAGATACATATATTTTGCTTCAACATACTCTCTTTCNCCCTCTTCTCTTTGTTTAAATAAACTTTGACCACAATATGGCCGCTATAATGACCGGCTCAAACACATCTTTTATCATCATGTGGTTGAAAGAAATACATTTCTCAGACTGAGGGAACTTTTTTTAAATACTTTTTTGAATATGTTTGTTGTTAATTCACATTTAAATCAACAAAATTGACCATAATTTGTATTTTAAAGGTCAACTTGTCAATTTCACAAAAAATATATCAAGTTAAATTTTGTGTTTGTAGTAAACATTAAAAAAAAATGCTTCAATGAACTTTAAATACATTTCGAAAGTAATTTTTATATTCCAAGTAAAGGTTCGTCAAAAACATGTCTCACAAAATTTTGGTGTCTTTACTTTTTTGTTTTTTTGTTTTACCACTCTGTCTAACTACTCGTTTGGGTTATACACTTCTCTACTTATTAGTGATGCTTTTGTGTTTGTAAATACACATAATTCTGGTTGCTCTATCAATGTAGATCAGCTCTCTCTTTTTTTTTTCCTCAGCAACCTTACGCTGATATTTGAATCAATGGCTCTTCATCATCATAATCATCATATTCTCAACTGTTTCCAATCTGTGGCCGGGTCAGTTTAGTCTCCATCTTCCTCTATCCTTCCAATCCTCTCCCCTCTCCGATCCTTACCTGAAACACAGTTTTTCATACAGAGTCCATAATTTCCCCATCAAGGTCAAATATTTCTCTTTTAAACACCAAAGATAAGGCTTCACACTAGTCAGTTTTATGAAAAATTAAATTTCATTCCTATGTACTTCAAGCTTAATTGCTTGGAAAATTGGGAATTGCTTCCAGAAAACGAGAAAAACACAGGGAATTTTATATTAATAAAATAGTGGCAGACCTTAAATTTGATTATAATGCATCTAATAGGAATTTTACTCCTTATGAATCTTCTCTTAACTATCTCAGTAGTTCTGCTGAACCTTAAACATTATTATATCATTTAATTTATTTGTTATTAGACCTTAAAATGGAGGTGTCAAAGCCAGGATATCTGTCAAAAATGTTTTCGCATATGGCCATGCCTCTGCTCCAACTGGGTTGTGATTCCGACCAAATAGTGCATCAGTTGTACCACCCTCTGATGCTCCAATTGGCTCACTGGTATTCTAGTGCTGTGCAGCTTGGAAGTGTACACACTCAGATACTTATTGAAACACTCATGGTAAGAACAATTTAATAAACCAATTAACTGAACATAAATTGAGTATCTAAGCTGTCAATATTTTCATTGGCAAAGCTTCTTAATAATCAGTGTCAAAGCCAGAATTTATTTCTAAAGCAAAATTTAAGCTGATATTTCTTTTGAAGTCAAGTTTTAAGCTTCACACACCCATACTATATATTTGATCACAAGTTTTAAAATTAATAAAGCTACTAGACGTGTGGTCCACACTAGAATATTAATTATTATACCTGTCATAAAACAAATCTAGTAATTAATTGATTAGGATCACTTCTGAATTTAACTGTATCAATTAAAATGATTTAAATAATACTATCAAAAAATGGAAATAAAATTGCAATAAGTAGATTTTTATTCTTATTATTAAGTTGATAAAATACTAACGTATTTCATCGATTCAAAGACACCATTGGTTGTAAGACGCACCTTAATTTTTCAGTACCACCAACAGAAAAAAAAACCTTTGATTCTAAGAAAATAAATAAAAATAAAAAGCTAAAATACTCTTTTTATAAGAAATATTTTACTATAGAATTAAATTTACTAACATTAGTCTATTTTTTATCAGTAGTTATGTTATTCTCACTCCCTTCTGAATCGGTATCAGTCTGATTCTTCTGAGCCATCTTTATATTCACTATACCATATATCGTCTTCTGAGCAATTGAGAGCGTTGGTAAAAAAGAACTGTGATTCCAGGACAGCCTCGATTCTAAGCCGCACCCCATTTTTAGAGACATTCAAATTGGGGGAGGGGGGGGGTCTTAGAATAGAAGAAATATGGCAGGCCTAATAAACATTTCACTCTTGTAGGAAATAATGCACAGTAAATAAGTTTTTTTTTCTCCTTTGTAACTATTTTGTATGTAATTTAAAAGACATTGTATGTTAAAACAACCCAATATTCAATATTACAATATTTAATTTATCTGTTTTTCTCTTTTAAATTATTATTTTATACAACTATAAAGAGTAATCCGTACAAATAAAAGTAATCAACACAATATGGCAACTCACATCCAATGTTTACTTCCTGTGGCATCACTCCTTTTAAGTGTTTCTATATATATTATATCCTATCATTATTTATCTATTTCCTTTTTATCTTGTTTTTTCCTCTTGTTTTTTTGCACATTTACACTTCCTCCTGATAAGTTTTGTCAGAAAGAAACCACGGTTAATGGATTGGGTGGGGACAGTTGATTTTCTACAAGGAGCAACCATTACCTTGTCCAGTGGCAGCAATGTACAATTCATTGTAAAGGCCATATTGTGTTTGTTTCTTTAATTATTAATTTGTTCTTATTATTATTAGCACCGCGTCTTACTACCCGTTCGGGTTATACGCAATTTGTTCTTGTTCTTCTTTCTTTTACCTTTTTATATAGATAAGGAAATGCACTTCAGAAAGTGAAAAAAGGTTTTCCTTTCCTACTTATGGTTATTTGGAATAGAGCACTAGGCTAAATCATGGTTTAAATTAGGAGGGATAGCCAGCACACCTACCTTGGTGACACTGGAGTAGAAATTGTTTAGATAGAACACTATAAAACACACAAAATCACATTTTTAAGGACAAGCTTTCACTGTCACAGACAGCTTCATCAGGTCAAGAGAGTAGACTGAGGCCCTTGGTTGAACTGCAAGGTTGACTGTCCACAGCTGTTTTTCAGTTATGATATCACTGTATAGCTGGCAACACTTTGAATAAATAGAAATATAGATAGATAGAAAAACTAAAAATTGTTTTATATAAGATGTAGTAAAATATGCGCAAGGCAAATACTTTAGTAACATGGCATCTAATCTGTTATTGACTCTGTTACTTTTCCCAGGATGGAATAACACACCCTACAGATACTGCCTTGCGGGACTACTCTGCTAAATGTCTGCGTGAATTTGTGATCTGGTCTATAAAACAATCTAGAGCTAAGGATCTTGAAAAATCACAGACTAACATCAAAGCTGTGCTCAAAAAGATGTTTTCCCTTTGTGTTCACCCTTGTCCTACCAAAAGATTGGGTAATTACTCCATTCCAAAAATGTTTAATTTAATATGTTATGATAGTGGATACCTGGTGCCATTAATATAGTTCTTTTTCAAACCTCAGCACAACAGCTCTGATAATTATTTAAATATTGCAACAAAATAAATTCTAAAGTAGGTAAAACCAGTGGTTCATCAGACCGCTAAAGCAGGCTGGTGTGTTGTGTGTCAGTAATTAATGTGTATCAGTTTCTAGGGGTGTGTGAAGGTCATTTTTTAAATGTGAAGGGAAGATTAAAATATGCGAAGAAAAGTTGAAGTTGAAGATAGGATTTTTGTTTAAAAACTTTTGCATCAAACATGCCCTTATAAATTTGTGAAAGAGAATTCAAAGAGATAAAATATTATGGACTAAATATTGGCGGTAAGCAAGGACTATATCACATCTACAAGGTTTGCTGGTATTTTTATTCTCACAAAATAATGTTGGTGATACTGACTGAGGTATTTTCACTCTTACCAGCTTTTTATCTTAAGTTATGGCTATTGTTATTTAATTACTAGTCCGTGTTAAAATACTGTTTCGTAACACTTTGAAAACTACCATATCTTGACATATGTAATATATGGTGAGATATATCAAATCATTTAATAGCCTACTAAAGTTTTATCTTTACTTCAACATTTTTTAAAGATGCGAAGGTTATTGTAGGTATCGAAGTTAAGAAGATTTGACCTTTGACTTCGACATTTTGAAGCTTCTCACATGCCTATCATTTTCTTGATTTACAAATGGACACACATTTTTAAGGATGATAATCATAGAAGGTAAACTTTCCCACATTATTGTATGATTTTTTCTTAAATTCTGATTTTGTTCACATAAATTTCTTCACTTTATATAGAAAATAGAAATAATAACATAATGAAAACCTTGTCATTATATGAATTCACATTTAGCTAAGTGGTACATTAATGGTCTTGGGTTTGTTTCTTAGGTTTGTTCTTTATTATAATTATTTTTGGTTAAACCACTATTAAGCATCCTAATAGCTCTACAAAAATATATTCAGATTTGAAATCTAAAAACTATTTTACTTTTATTTTCAATTTAAAAAAATGTAACTTATTCCTTAAATCTCAACTATACTTATAGTTCTGGGGGTTTGATGATTCAAAGATTTGAAATATTATTATTAGCACCTTGTCTTACTACCCATTCAAGTTATACGCACTTACGCTAATGTGTAATGGTAGGGTGATTGTGAGATGAAATGGAGGACCTACAGTTTAACGTGGAATCCTAACCACAGTGGAGGCCTGACATTCCACACATTCACAAGTTGTGACTAATACACATCTTGTTGGAAGTGAAGGAAGGGTTTGGCAATCAAATAAATCTGTGCCAGGGACCGAGGATTGAACCCCGGACAACCAGCACAGAAGTCTGACACTTTACCCCTAGACCGCAAGGTCACCCGATTTGAAATGCACAACTTTAGTTTGTAACCTATAGTTAAATACTAGCATAAAATGTTGACTCTGTGTGAAAATATATATTCATTATATTAAACATTTTTATTTAACTCTATTTTTCTTGACCCACATGTGAACTAGGGACTATCATAAAATGTCATTTAGCTGAGTCAAATGTAATAGTGAACTCTCCATCCAAATGATTTCTTAAGTTTCAAAATTCCATTTGTATTCATAAATATACAAGAGCTCAATTAAATGAGAGATCTTGATATTTTGAGTGAAATACAAACATTAAATTGTATAGATTTTTATTAAAAATTTACGCTTAAATTGGACTATAGTGTTTGTTTGTAATTGCCAAGATGGATAACATTAGAGATAGATCTTTCGAATCCTTGGTAAACTAAAGGTTAGATTCAAAAGAAAAGGACTATTTTAATTTCATCCTTCTAACTTCTTTTCAATGTTTAATGGCTATATTAGGTTAAACATTGAAAATAAGTTAGAAGGACAAGGCCTACACACTTACCAGGAAGCTATAGGTCACAAAGTCATCTGCTGATGAAGGGGACTGATGAACCCCGAACATTTCATAATTTTGTATTTTATTGTGTTTTAAATTGTGAACTTTAAGGTCTACAGCTTCCCTTGCTCTTCTATTTTCTTTTCAATGTTCCATTTAAAGTATATATCCGAGATTTTAAATCTGGAAAATATTTAGATTTTTAGGAAAAGGGTAAGCTTTTTAAGGTGAAGGTGGTAATTAACATTGGTAATGAATGCATTCATCTCTTGATACGACTTTAATTGAATTAAATATAGTTGAAAAACGGCAACGACAGCTGTAGTCGAACCTGGGACCTTAGGTTTTTACACTGATCTATACAGGAATCATCCTTTGGTCAGAGTCATTCTTCACTGATAGTTTGTTAAAATATATATTAGTTTTTTATTCCAACATATTTATAAGACATACTGGGTATCCAGATCCCAAACAATTAATTTACCACCTAACTGAATAGAGTCGACTCTCGATAACTCAGACCTTAATATCTTGGACTTCAGATAATTTGGACAAAATGTATATAGTAGCACGCCAGGAGCATGCTGGTAGTATAAAAATGTTATATTAGTGTTGTGGGTGGGAGCTGGCGGAGATCTTGTAACGCAGCACTACTACTCCTCTCATCTTGTAACGCAGCACTACTACCCCTCCCATCTCGCCCCCTCACATACAGTATCGAGTAATGAAGAGGCTGGGGAGATCTTGTAACAGAGAACTACTTCCCCTCCCATATCAACACACACATACAGTACCGAGTAATGGAGAGGCTGGGGAGATC
>CABFWO010007171.1:0-12120 GCA_902155825.1 Timema genevievae
ATACTTTTACAATAATGTATAGGCAAACCATAACTGATATAGTGATAATGCTAGTATACTTTTACAATAATGTATAGGCAAACCATGACAATAATGGGGTACTTATAATGTAGCATTTTCTCTAATCAAACTATGTTGCACAGTTTCTGAGAAAATTGTACCCATATTAACACACACTCATGGTCTGACGTGCTACTCTCGCAGTAGACTAGACTGCCGACGACGGGAAGATCGAGGTTAGAATCTCGGTCAGATGTATTGAAGGTGGTTTTCCAAAATGGTTTTCAATCCCCCCTCCACTAAAATTTGAGTACATTTACTCTAAATAGCCCATAATTTAAACCATTAGTGTAATTTGTACATAAGCGTATAGCCCTAGCGGGTATCAGTAAGACGTGATGCTAAAAACAATACAAACAAAAAACAGCCTGTAGAGTATAGGAAAATGTGTCCCCCTAACTCTCCTTCAATTGCTCGACTTTTCTACAGATGAACAAAACTCCAAGATAGCGCAAACATGTACAAACTTGACATTGGTTCTTAATATGAAACTGTTCCATGGGAGCAGCCAAGGTTCTCACATTTGGAGGTTACGTTCATTGCAAAGTGCAAAGTGAAAAAAAAAAAAATCTCTGTTGACCAAAAAATATTACAACTCAATCGTATATTATATTCTGAAAATTGAAAAATAACACCTGGACACGGGAATTGACCCCGGAACCTTTGGCTTAGTGCACTGAGCTATCCAGGAGTCGTCCTGTGCCCTGGGTCATTTTTCACTCATATTTTAAGGCTAAGTCTACGATGGACGTGCAGAAATCGTCAGCTTTTATTAACGAGCCATCAGATAACTCAGCCATCTTCGACTCGGTAGTTGGCTTATTACAATTACAATTCGTACCATTATTATTATTATTATTACTATGTGGATACATATTAAGACATACTATGCCAAAGGTCCCGGGTTCGATTCCCGTGTCCAGGTGTCATTTTTCAATTTTCATAATATGATATCTAGATGGAGAATTCCTCTCTAAAATGTAGAATAATAGCTTCGGCTATTTGATTCTTAATCGTATATTGTCTTAGTTAATATATAGTAGTGCAAAACATAATATAAAAAAAGTAAACTACCCTTAAATAAGTTCTCCTCAGAGAAACTTAGATTATATTTTGAGAAATATCAGATCATTTTTCGGATACATATTTTGAGCAACGTTACTAAGACAATTTTTTATTTATTTTAGTAAGTCCTTCAAAGTAAGCCAATCGCAGCTTCAAATAGATTTATTTATGTAGATATCTATTTAGATAAACCAACACACATTTTTAATATCAGACATCCCCCATACACTCATTTTATTTTAAACCAAATTGTTAAAACCAATTCTGAACAATTTTAAATTTCCAAAAAGCAGTCATCTGTTAACTATATCAAGATCACAGCCTCACTTTCTAATATGCTCATGTAAAATATATCTCATATATATATATATATATATATATAGAGAGAGAGAAAGAGCTTAAACTAAGATCATTAAACTATTTAGGCTGTAACGTCAGGTACAAACAGACATCGGGACTAACAGAACTGTAGTACAAACAAACATATATCAAGTATACAAACATCGGGGAAACATAACTATAGTACAGATAAACATAATTGTAGTACAAACAAACATATATCAAGTATACAAACATCGGGGAAACATAACTATAGTACAGATAAACATAATTGTAGTACAAACAAACATATATCAAGTATACAAACATCGGGGAAACATAACTATAGTACAGATAAACAGAACTATAGTACAAACAAACATATATCAGTATACAAACATTGGGGGAACATAACTATAGTACAGATAAACAAGAACTATAGTACAGACAAACACGCTAAGGGCCACTCATTAGAGTTTTTTAGAGTTCGTGGATCCATGAAACGTCAAGAACTCAACAAATGTTAGTAGTAACAATAACATACTTGCACATCTGCAGCTGTGTCCCATGGGTTAGTTGGAGAGTCTCTGAAACATCTGCAGCTCTGTACCATGGGTTGGTCGGAGAGTCTCTGAAACATCTGCAGCTGTGTCCCATGGGTTAGTTGGAGAGTCTCTGAAACATCTGCAGCTCTGTCCCATGGGTTGGTTGGAGAGTTTCTGAAACATCTGCAGCTGTGCCCCATGGGTTGGTCGGAGAGTCTCTGAAACATCTGCAGCTCTGTCCCATGGGTTGGTTGGAGAGTCTCTGAAATATCTGCAGCTGTGTCCCATGGGTTGGTCGGAGAGTCTCTGAAACATATGCAGCTGTGTCCCATGGGTTAGTCGGAGAGTCTCTGAAACATCTGCAGCCGTGTCCCATGGATTAGTTTAGTTGGAGAGTCTTTGAAACATCTGCAGCTGTGTCCCATGGGTTGGTTGGAGAGTCTCTGAAACATCTGCATCTGTGTCCCATTGATTAGTTGGAGAGTCTCTGAAACATCTGCAGCTGTGTCCCATGGGTTGGTCGGAGAGTCTTTGAAACATCTGCAGCTGTGTCCCATGGGTTAGTCGGAGAGTCTCTGAAACATCTGCAGCTGTGTCCCATGGGTTAGTCGGAGAGTCATCTGAAACATCTGCAGCTGTGTCCCAGGGGTTAGTCGGAGAGTCTCGCTATTCACTGATTTGACGATAGCGGAAGGTCAGGAGTCACATCACACAAGTTTGTTTTTATATCACCATAAATAATTTCACAATCCTTTTACATATAAATAGAGGTGAACTTTCTTTAAATTCCACCTTCCTCATCCTTAGCCAATTAGTTTAGATATTAGGACAACCAGAATGGCAGTAGAACATGGTGCAAAAAATAGTTCAAGTAAAAGAAAGAATGTAAAATATTATAAAATGACCATAGCGTCTTTTACATGAACATTAATAATAACAAGTTTTATGTGACGCTTATCCAATTTTCGACTTCTTTGTTACATAGCCTGTTTTATCTGATCAACGCATTGATTTATAATTTGGTTGATTCATTTATGTCAGCGCACTCTACACCTGGGCTCGAATTTAATCAAGCCATTGAACTGATTTTAATCTAGCACAATAATGTTCTCACACTAAACAACTTTATATATATGTATATATAATTTAAATTAAATAAACTTAAATCTATATGAAGCAAAGAAAGCGTTACCAGGTTAGCCATGCACTGCATTGAGTGGTTACCCCGGGCAAAGCCGGGTACTTCGGATATCTTATAGCAAATAACAAAAGATGAAATAACAGGAAACATTAAAAAAAAATTTGTATTTATAACGGTCTAGTATTAAAGTCAATCTTTCAGCATTAAGGTCTAATGTTTCTTCAAAGCGATCCAAAATTTTATGTTCACACTACAGTAATGAATAACAGTGGGTAAGACGAAAAATTCGACAATTTTCTTAAAATAAAATGAAAGAAACGTCTTCTAACATCAATGCAAAAAAGAAAATATATACAAATGAAAACCTGATAGTTCCAGGATCCTAATATTACTATATAATTTTCCGCCGCAAATTTTTACTTATATTCGAACCCCATCATATTGTCGGTGTTCATTATTTATAAAAATTCGACTGGCAGTAGCTAAAAAGATTTGATTTATAAATCTATTAATTTATTCTTCCCTTACTTTCAAGGTCATAATAATTATAACTCTGTTATCCTCTGTGTCCTGGATTGTTGACCAGTTTGATGAAATGTTGATTGATCTAATTGCAGTTATGGTTGTAACTACATTTTTCCAATTTGTCGTAATGTCGTAATTTTTTTAGTGATGATGTTGCCGATTTTTACTTTGAAATAACCACATTAAGATAAAATATGCTAGTGATGTTGTCCACTAATATTATTATGAAATATTTATAAATAAGTATCCCCATTCCAACTGTATCTTATCACTGTCGAAATAGTCGTTAGTGTGAATTGTCCACAACTATCCGGTTCCAATCGACGTCACAAGTGGACTAGTTCCAAAGCCAACTCAACGTGCAATCAAATAAGGTACAGTAGCTATAGGTTTGGATGATTGAAAATTGCCTTTAGACAGCAGTTGGGATTGAACCAGAGTCCCTATGCGTATAGTTTGTCCACGGGTTGTTTAAGGTCTGCCTGAGTCAGCCAAACATTTTCCCATAGGAACTGGTCAAGATGCTACATTAGCAACTCCACTCTAAACCCAAACAAGGAGTTCCTTTACCTGCAAAGGTGTTTGTATTTAAATCAAGTGACCGCTCTACTTCAGTAACTAGATCATGACCATACACAAATTGATCCTTACGATAAAAAACTGTTTCATCTACCTGTCCCACCATTTTATTACATACAATAAAATACACTTTCAATAAAATATAGTTTAAAGTTCACGAAAGTAGATATTTAAAGAGTGAGCATCTACCCTTTTTTACCTGAGTATGTAAGCCTGTACCTGAATGTAATATTGAACAGTATTTTGTGAGAAACGAGAACTGGTTCAAACAATAAAGAAAATTAAACATTTGTAATGACACCGAAGGCGAGAAACTGGGAACTAACTGGTAGGTGACTAGATCTACCTGGACTTTATTTGAAATATTTAGGACCCGCCTTTTAAACAATAATATTAAACACCCACAGTGGTGGTCATGGAGTCTAAGGCTTCTAGCTCAGAAGCTCAACTGTCACCCGGCTGTACAGAGTTATAGGGTTGTACCACATTGCTAGCTATAACTTTGTCTTACAAAAAAAAAAGTGTAAGACGTAACAATAATGCTTTAAGATGTTAAATCTATGGTGTAAAAAGTATTAGTTTAAAAACTACACTAACCTAATTATGGCTTGTATCAGCACACAACGTACAGTTGGCTTAGCCTAAATAACACCCCCAATAATATATCTGATACCAGCGCCATGAGTGTAACAGCTGTGTATGAACTGTTACTTATTTTAGGTCTTGTACAGGTCACCCCTTTCTAGAATTAATAACTCTAACTGAACTTTTACAGCTGTAGATTTAATACAAAGATAAATTATAGACTTTAGAGAATAAGGTGACAATGCTTACATTTTTGATATAAGTAATCACTTTAAAAACAATAATAGGTCTTACAGTGTGGGCTACATTTTATTTGTTTGTCTCAAACAATTGCCTACTGTATAAGCGAAAAGTTAATCAACCCGTGTTTATTTTAAATATTGATACGCACTAATCTGTAAGTTGTATAAACCCCCGAATTTATGAAATATATAGCCTCCATTTAATTAAAAATTCAGCCAGCTTTCCTTGCATGGTTTGACTAATGCGTAGCTTATAGGGTAGCCAGCCATCGAGGCAGGACTGCTAGTCTTCACAGTAAACGATGCGTATATTCGAGTAGGATGTTCGTTTTAATTCTGTTTGAGAAGGGGAGAAAATATGACAAATATTAATTATATCTCTGTATGATCCAAATACAATGCAGGTAGGTATGATATGAGCACTGGTTGTGTAGGACATCAGACTCACAATATATCGGATATATGGTAGGTAAAAGTTATAATATAAGCGGGCGTACTAAGTATAACACTATGCAGAATATGATTACGCTTTCACATAAATGCACAGCAATAACGTATATCCCAACCCAATAGTAGTTAAACGTTATGTTAAACTTTTAATAATCCTTGTGTTAGACTTAAGAAAACAGCAGCATATAACTAGAAGGCTGATATAAAAATTCCCTAGTGCATCCAGCCTGGAATCATCATCTGGTACTAATTTACAACCTTAAACCATTCTCCGATAATTATATTAAGACGTTTAGTAAAATTTCACTAAACTAGAACAAAAAATTGCACCTTTGACTGATGAACAAGCCCAGCCCTCACACATCTGTTAACTAATACAAAGTCATAGTACTAGAATATACAGTCATAATACCAGAGTAATGTAATATCTGGCTCACAACTACTAAATACACAGGCTTAGTAACATACCAGGAAATTATAAATATTGTCAGAAATGGGGAACATTATTTAATTTTATATTTAGAAAAATAACAATAAAATTAAGCGTTTCCCTTGGTTAAACCGCTAAAGCATTTCCTTACTGACCCAGTAATCCCAGGATCGCTGACCGGAGAGGGTGGAGAAATTATTTAATTTTATTTTAGTTTGTTAACGGGTGAACTGATGTTCCTAAAAGTGATTTAGAATAAACCTTTTATAAACACCATTAAATTATAAATACACTAAAACTAAATTTCTGAAACTACGCCATTTAAGTGGTAAAAAAATCTTGTAACTTGTTCTCCCTTGATTAAAGATCTATGTTATGTCAGTGCAACAGCTTATTTTGAGAGTGCACTTTAGTTTGCTAAACAGTGGAAAAAATATATTAAAAAAATATATTTATTAATGAATTTAGTTTTACTCCATTTTAAAGTGCAAACAATTAAACCTATGGATAAATATAATGAAATAAATGCTTACAAGACCTAAATATGATGATGGTAAATATAATCTATTTTTCCCATGCTTTTTTTTTATAATCTTTCCCAAGTTTAATATTGCGACCCAACCCCTTCATTTCACGTAACTGACCGTTAATAAATATAAAGGAGAGCACTTCCTTGCAGACCAAATGACCATTGCCCCGATTGTTACATATAATACGACCCAACCTTCAATTAAATTGACCAGTGGTTACATTAGGGTCCGTTGGATACCTTCAAAGATCGTCTTCCAAAAAGGGTTGTCCTTCGAGGATCTATATTTTACCTGAGATAAAAAAAACTTTTACCTACGATAAGGCAATTGCTATGCATTCTCAAGGAACTGTTGAAGGGTTCAAATATTTTTTATGTGAGCTGACCATTGGATAGTGAATGATTTTCCTGGTCTAATTCTCACGACATGCTTTGGATGACCATCAAAAGTTTCATATAAATTCAAGCGTTCCTATATTTTTTATGTGTGAGGTGATCTAATTGTTCCAAATGCACAGGTCTGTCATGGACCTTTCTTTGAGATATAAAATTGACCAGCAGTTTGTTGAAAGGGGGAGAAAACATAGGAGTTTGTTGATTTACATTCCTGGCCTCCGAGTAACCGCTTAAAAGGTTCACAGTCCCTCTCAGACATTGGTTTTTTAAACTTCCAAGACATCATGTGAGAAAATATGTTTGATGCCATTCTCTTGGCGAAATGGTTCTATTTCTTTTGTAATCATTTACGTAGGTAGTAGATACCTAGGGTGTACAATATACAATCTTGTTTGTATCAAATAAATTGAGCCAAATAATAATAATAATATCGTCGTCATTTGGGTGAAGTTAGGGCTAGCGCCTTTTCTTACACTTAACCCCTTATTAACAAAGAATGTACGTTATGCTATTTATAATATCGGTACCAAAATAATAAAAAACAAAAATGTTGCCAACATACATAAATGTACATTTATGGACATTTTAAAATAAAATAAATGAGGAAAGTAGAAATAAATAAAGAATAGAGAGAGAAAACAAAAACAAAAACAAAGAGAAACATGAAGTTGAACAATCATACCACGCACAAATTCACATACCACTATACTAGGCATTAATGTTGGATACATCATAATAATAGTAATAATTTACCTTCCACACACATTCCTACTGTATCCGTACAGTTCCTCGTGACCGAGACAGACCTTGAGCAACAAGTAGATGATTAATGATTAATGATACAATGATTAATTATTTCGTTTCTCAAATAGTTACGGAAATAATTATGGTCAAAATTGTAAATGTATGCTTATGTAAAGTACCCTTAAAGTGATTTTCATGGGAAATCGATGATTGTCATTTCGTTTGTAATGTTAAACAATGTCACGATACAAAACATAATAAACAATTGTTAGAACAGAATTTTAGAAAATCGATCTAATCTCCTTTTGCCCTTAAGTAAACAATCCTTAATTTTAGGATTGGATAACTAATTCCAAAGAACATCCTCGGGGGGACGTTATGAAAACTCTAGATACAAATTCATAGCCAGATCGGTGGAATGGTTTCGATTCT
Organism: Timema genevievae; assembly: GCA_902155825.1. Lineage (NCBI taxonomy): Eukaryota > Metazoa > Arthropoda > Insecta > Phasmatodea > Timematidae > Timema > Timema genevievae. Next base: position 8,042 of record CABFWO010007171.1, read on the forward strand.
AGTCCGAAATACACACAAACAGACTTATACATAACAAAATGTTTGATCTCATAGTAAAGCATGTTTTATCTACTTTTTAAATATTTATTAAATTAATGTAATTATCATTCGGTAATATCTTCAATCACATTTGTTATAGATAGATACGTATTCTTAGGACTTCTTTCTAATAGTATAAAATACACGGTGATATTTGTAACTAGAGCTTAGCTTAGTTTTTAACTGAATTATAATAAAAATTTACTCACTCAAAGGAAAAAAAGAATTTAGAATAGATTCACTTCTTTAAAGAGTGAGATTTTAGGAGCTACAAACTGACTAATCCTTACAAAGTTAGAAGAGTGACAACAATATAGTGTGTAGGGCATCACCAGAAGATATTTCAGTTTCTTCTTGTTCTTGTTCTTTGGTCCTCAACTGTTAGGTCAGTTGGCTGCAGACCTTCGTTCTTACCTTCTTATTGCTTTCATTTCATGATAGTTCTTATAGCCAGCGTCTTCTCACCTGATTTAACAATCTTTCCCTTGATGTTCACACAAGGCCGTAGCCAGCCAATAATTTCAGGGGGGGTTTGGTGGGCATATCCTCCAATTGCCGGAGGCTGGAAAAAATTATAAATGATAAACAGTTCTAGAAACTCTCTGATGTGGTTTTTTTTCATGGTAAAATAACTCACTAACTGACAAAGGCTTGGAAAATTTATAAATATTAAACACTTTTTGAAGCTCTGTTAAGTTTTTTTTATGGTAAAATAACCCCCAAAATGCCGAAGGCTAGGAACATTTCAAAATATTTAACACCTCTAAAAGGTCTCTGAAGTGCTTTTTATGGTAACACAGACCCCTAATTTGTATTTGTATCTTAATTTTAATATTGTTTGAACCATAAATAAAGTCATATATATTCTGTTTATAAAATTTCGCGGGGGGTTTGAACCCCCAAAACCCCTCCCTGGCTACGGCCTTGTGTTCACAGAGCGAACTCTGACCACCAACTGGCCAGGAGTGCTGACTGAGAAAGTAGGCAAGCAAACATCTGATCCATCATGTCCAACATATGTCACATTACTCACTAGCATGGCCTTGAACAGCATAAGGTTGAAAAAAGAAAGGTTTGAAGGTTTTTTTCACAAAGCAGGGAGTCTGTTATGCCAACTTGACTGCGATTGCTAGCCACTTCGCCCACTTCACTAGAGAGAGTTTACTTACACACTGTATGACTTTAAAGAGGGCATAACTTTAAAACTATGGGTGATATAATAATACAGTTTTGAAATCGGCGGAAAAAAAATAGGTATAGATCACCCTTGAGTTGCCTTGGGACAAAATCTTTATTTATAAGTGTAATAGGTATCTGAAAATTAAAATTATGGACAATTTGAGGGTGTCTTGGCAAACTCTTTTTTGGATGACATTCGGATAGTCACGTCAGAACAAGTGTTTATTATAATCATAATCAAGGGTAGTTTATCAAAATAAAATTTATTCCAAGCTATAATTAAACGATAATTAATTTTGATGGTAGTTTACTAATGGCTGAATATTATTTAAAACAGTATAAACAGGGCGTCGTTTACTAAAGACTAGATTTTATTTAAAAAAGTTTTGATTAAGTGTTTATTATAATTAACAAAATAATGTGTTTATTGATGATAGTGTTTTAAAATACCACAATGCCATCAGTTTCTGCGACCCCTGCACTTATGAAATACTTTGAATAGTCCATCTTAAATACATTAGAAAACAAACCATTTAAAAATAATTTTTGGTCTTCAAAAGCACTCTTGTACTGTTTGAAAGTATTTAAACACCCATTGTCACCGCTACAAAATGCTGCATATTTACAAAAGCGACTAGAACTGCAACAGTGAGGGGTATGCTATCATAAAGTACACATGCAAAGATCATTACTTTGGACGTGCAAAATGTCTCAGATTCCCTGGATATTATTTTATCTTATTGTAGCATTATCTACGATAGCTACAAACAATATCTCAACTTACCGAGCCGCCCCTCCATTCAACGACATGGTCCGCGCACCACACCGAACATGTTTATGCTTGTCAAGAAATGAATGCACTAAAAGTGTGAGTGACTCTTGTCGAACTGGCAACCCCTGCTGGCAAGGCTTACAACTTCTTCCCCCTCCCTCTTTCGTGGAAAGAAATTTCATGTCCATATAGGGAGATTTTTTGGATTCTACACTCCCCATTAGTCCTTCCCTATAATACGTGAGTGTGATGACGTTGTGTTACTCTCTGTGTATATTGAGGTAATTTAGAAGGGAAAGAGGTACTCAGTTCTACAGGGTTTTATGGGTTAGCCGTGCACTATTATATAGTTTTTTCTTCTAAATTATCGTTATAACATAAAAATATTAATATTTCTAGATTCCCTTTTTAATATTTATCTTATAGCTCTAAATTGACTCTTCTGGCTGTCCGAGATGTCTGCCTCATTTGACATAGGTATATTTTTTAACATTTAAAATATTTATTTGAATAATAGATTTTATTTAAATGTTAGGAGAAATTAGTTATATCTAACGCTCGTGCACTATTACCATTCTTGGCCTTCTCTGGGAAGAAGGAAATGTTCAAATTTTGTTTATTTATGCCAGCGTAGGCTGTTGTAGGTAGTCTCGACTAAACATGTATGTTGTGAATATTAAAATCTATTTTACTATTTTATTAAAGAAAGATTTGGACCTTTTTTAAATATAGATTGCAAGTATTTGTCTGTTTTTGCATCTTCTCCTGAAAATGACCTATTATATTTACTGTTTGGATCAAGCCTTAAGTGGCGGGCGAGGATTGCAATTGCTGGAACATTTAGATCCTTCTGTTCTTTAACTATTTCACGATGGATTAGAGTTCATACTTATGCATTATTATTGATGGTAATTAATAAGGAAGGTATTTAATATTATAATTGATTGCTAGTTGCCCATTAGCCAATTTATACAATACTTAATACGATACAATTAATTAAGGATTTGCGCCATGCTAACCAGATTCTCTCGCAAACTAAACTATGGACGCACTATATTGTTTGTATCTAGCCTTGGTCGTGCCCTAAACTGTTCTTCTGTTATATTTAGGCTAAGTAAAATTTTATTGTGCCACTGAAATATTGAGATTTCTTTTTGTCGATGTACACTATATCGCCTAAATAATCAGTCTAATATTTTTAAATTCAAGCCATACTGAATATCAAACTAAGCTGTTGCGTTGTATTTTTTAGAGATTGGGGTGTGGGGAGATTTCCAGACATTCGCGGATCTGATGGTCTTTGGTATCTACCTAGAGGAATTGACCGCAAATTGTTGTTAATTGCTGGCCAATAAGAGATCAGATTTGTAAGAAAGAATAATTAGCATTTAAAAGCAAAAAAAACAACGAAATAGTATCATGCAAAAGTGCTTTGAAATGGGAATTATGTAATAAATTGGTGTTTTTCATATGATAAATTATAATTTTTCCATGAACAAAATTGGGGATTATTCATTTTTTGTTTTATAAATGAACGGCAAATATTATAGTGATTAAAGGTGATTTTCTTGTTGCAATATTATTGTATAACACCTTGGCTCAGTTGGTAGCAATATTACCTTATGATCTAGGTGGCCCGTGTTTGAATCCCGGTAGGACCAGTTACAAAAGAGTTTGCCCTAAAAAATAAGTTTTCGAGTATGTTGTTAAGTATTTGAAAAGTCATGTTTGTTTCAGATGCGTAGGATTGGCATAGTATGTCCCCTAAATTACACCTCTAATCAGGCCAATATCCACGGTAGAAGAAGATGAAGCCCCTCGCTATCGAGCCAAGTTGGAGAGTGATGTTTGGTGCTCTTTGGGGAGTCCTTCTCTGGATGTCCCTCGTTGTCGAGTCAAGATGGAGAGTGATGTTTGGTGCTCTTTGGGGAGTCCTATGGATGTCCCTCGTTGTCGAGTCAAGATGGAGAGTGATGTTTGGTGCTCTTTGGGGAGTCCTATGGATGTCCCTCGTTGTCGAGTCAAGATGGAGAGTGATGTTTGGTGCTCTTTGGGGAGTCCTATGGATGTCCCTCGTTGTCGAGTCAAG
>CABFWO010007171.1:13411-27509 GCA_902155825.1 Timema genevievae
TTGTCGAGTCAAGTTGGAGAGTGATGTTTGGTGCTCTTTGGGGAGTCCTCTGGATGTCCCTCGTTGTCGAGTCAAGTTGGAGAGTGATGTTTGGTGCTCTTTGGGGAGTCCTCTGGATGTCCCTCGTTGTCGAGTCAAGTTGGAGAGTGATGTTTGGTGCTCTTTGGGGAGTCCTTCTCTGGATGTCCCTCGTTGTCGAGTCAAGATGGAGAGTGATGTTTGGTGCTCTATGGGGAGTCCTCTGGATGTCCTCGTTGTCGAGTCAAGATGGAGAGTGATGTTTGGTGCTCTATGGGGAGTCCTTCTCTGGATGTCCCTCGTTGTCGAGTCAAGCTGGAGAGTGATGTTTGGTGCTCTATGGAGAGTCCTCTGGATGTCCCTCGTTGCCGAGCCAAATAGTGAAGTGGAAATGTAGAGGATTGTATAATTCTCTTTTTTAGGAGTCCTGGGGTGGAGTTTGTCGCGTTGATTATATGGGTTTTGGTATTGATATTATTGATCTGTATAAAATACGCTAATTTGTTAAAATTTATTATTTATTAATTTAAATTAATTTTATTTGGAATAATTTTATTGGCACACACGATTCGGCAGCTTAACGTGCCGTAGACCATTCCTCTGTAAGGTTATGGAACCACTAGCTAAATAATAATTTTTTTTAGTATATCGTTCAGAAAAAATCATTCTAGTACGTTCTTTGTGCCTTTCTCTCTCTTGCTACACCATGCTCTATTCGTTCTAGAATAGAGGGAGAGAGATAGAGTGTGTTTTCGAATCTAGGTTACACAAGTATTTGCAATAAAGGTGTGGGGACGTTTTAAACAATGGGAAATATAAGCTGACGTCAGAGAGTCGTAGTAAACAATAAATAAATAATTGATCGTCTAAGTGTGTGAGGAGATTTACTAGCACATCTAGACAATTTTAGTTTTATATTCTGAAATTATTCATTAATTTGATATATGTTAAGGTTGGGAATAATTGGTTTAGATTATTGTGAAATGAAAATCTATTACTCTACAAAGAACAAGTGCCTACGGATGTAATGTTCACACCCCCCACGCCCATAACGCCTCCAGTGACAGTCGGGGACATTTTACGGCCCTGGATCAGCTTGATGTCTCCAAAGGGGCAAGCATCTTTTTATTTCTTTATAGTGACTAAACCTTTGATATATAATATAAGAAATTACAAAATAAATAGGTTGAGATAGAATATTTTGACTAAAGTGTTTAGTAAACCTCTATAATAGAATAATAATAGATTGAAACAATTGTCAAATTGAATGGTATATACATTTAATGATAAATCTTTTAACATTGCGTGAAATAAACAAGTTTTAAAAAAATATCGAAAATCTGGTTGCTAAGCGACCCTCGGTTCCATATAAGTATCGGGTAGTAAAAGCACCCGATTGCTCCACCACTATAGTAAGCATGGAACCCACCCCCAGAAAAATTATTAATCAAATTAGCATTTTAAGTTCGGGGAGTGTTGAGGTAATTTATATTATAATTTACTTGATTTAAAAAATATATTCACTGAATCTTCTACTTTTGTTACAGATAAGATGGAGACGGCTGCTACGAACCCTGTTACATCAAACAACATCGAAACTGACGCCATTTGTTGAGACACCCTGATGACGTCAGGGTGCAGGGACCCCTTGAAGGAAATCATTGTGATGGCAGGCCCATCAACAATATCTCAGCCTTATTCCCTTCGAACTAGTGACACAATTGATCAAATGGGTGGAAGCTTGGCTAGAGGCATCTCTTTTCGTATCGTCAAGGAAAGAATCAAACAATTGAGGTGCTTTTGTTACGTGGGCCGTGAGATGGTTATACGATTGAGGATGCCATAGACTGATCGTGACATTCAGAGCTGGTTTGAGGAATAAATAAATGCTTTGTTTGGCCATCTCCAAGATCATGGAGTCAGTGCTGAGGCTAAAGAAGGGCTATTATTAAACAGCGCAGACCCGTCGTCAAGACCTGTTTTTGTGTCATTCAGACACGCAGATGAGCTTGACTCAAGAGCTTCGATGGATAATGTAGAAAAAGTGCTACAAATCAATGCAACTTTCCTCACATCTCCTTCTATGTATGTCACGTTGCACCACTTAAAATATCCTTAGGGAGTGGTAAGCATAAATGTGATATAATCTCCCCTACTCTCACATACAGCCAACAAAACAGAAGAATCATTATGATTCAAAATGGAAATGACACTTTAACTTTCTCGTGCATTAGTCGTTGCCAAAACTGTATGTGATGTTAAACGAGAACCGGGATCCATAGACACGAACAGTTTTAAACAAATAAAACCATATCACAATATCCAAAAAATCAAAGCAGAAGATTTATGCCGTGATGCAAGTGTGAATCTTTTGAAAGGCGCTGGAGTCACTGAACTGAAACAATTTAAATCATATATCTACAAGTAGAAAATTACGGTATTCCAGGAACGTGCGGGAAGGGAAGTCCTTTACGAGGGGCAGGGCTCTCCCACACATTTATTTAAGGGTACATATATTTGTACTTTCACGAAGATTTGAAAAACATATGCTGGAGGTTAAATAGTGGACTTCATATCTCTTAATAAACGGCGGGAAAATCATGGCCTTGTTTTACGGCCGGCTACATTTTATTGACTAGCTGAAATTTTTACCCATGGCGTTGTACAGGATGCCCAAAACATTTGGCTTGGCCCATTTTTTCAATAAGGAAAAAACGTGGGGTGCAGGGGTCCCTTGCCACATCAGTGTTCAAAGAAAGCTATATCTTAGATTTCAACCATGAGCTGGAAAAGTATTGAGGGAAAGACGTAGATATCCTGTGGAAGGCCTGCCTAAAATTTAGAGACGTGCTTATGGCAAAATTAGAGGTGGATCCTTTCAGAGAAGTGTGTATATCGCTGGTGCCGCAGTGTTGGTTTATCGCTGGGGTCACCTTAATGAGAATGCCATCAGTATAGTCCCTAATAGTGGCTACCGGTACGCAGTTCAGCAGTCGTATGTCATCGTACAATGGCTCAGCCTGAAAGCCCACCAGCGACAAGTCTCTATTCTTCATGCTGTACTGTCAACGCATGTGAGGAATATGTTTTAAGGTGACACGTATACGGCATTGTTAAGGCTGGGGATACCAACACCGTCTACCAGTTTTGTGCTGTTATTGTCATGGGTGCCCCTTGTGATATCCTGACAGGACCCCCCCTATCAAACACAGCCACCACGATCCCATAGAGACACCTTAGGGAGCATCCATGTCCTGCGTCGAAAAGTATAATAATACTAGATATGCAGTTGTCGAAATGTGGGAGTGTTTGTTTAATGCAATGAAACGCACCAACAAGGAATTGAGACTTTTTGTGCTTCAAAACAAGGTGTACAGCAAGGATACCCTCAAGTCCATGGATGTATTCTTTGGTGGACGCACTAATTGTATCAAGCTTTTACACGAAGTAGACCTTTCTCGTGGAGAAACTATAGAGTACTTAGATGTGTGTTCATTGTATCCTTACGTTTGCAAGTACAAGAAATACACCATCGGTAACCCCAAGATTCACTTGGAACAAAATTATTGTCTGTCCGTAGATCAATTATAAGGCATAGCCAAATTTTCCGTGACACCTCCGCGAAATTTATTCATGTCCATATTACAGACACGGATGCATGACAAACTCATGTATATTCTATGCCGGAAAAACCACGAAGAATGTCAGCATGACGACAAGAAATATCGTTGGCTGACAGGCGTCTGGTTTATTAACGAGATCCACAAAACCGTTGACCAAAGCTACAGTGTTGATGCAGTGCACAAAGTTTGGGAGTACATTGTATCTGTGTACGATCGTCAAACCCGTTCTGGTGGATTCTTTCATGGGTACATTGATAATTTTCTAAAAACTTAAAAAAAGCACGTGGGTGGCTAGAATGGTGTACTTCACAAGATGTAAAGTTAGCCTACATCAAAATTATGAGAAAACGGAAGGTGTTAAACTTGATTTTGATTCTTTTCGTAAAATACCTGGTCTCCGCACACTGGCTAAACTATTTTTAAATTCACTATGGCGAAAATTTGGGCAAAGAGTTGATTTAACACACGTGGCCGTTGTCAACGACTATCAGGGAGTTCACAAGTACCTGTTAGACCTATACATCACCGTGGATAGCGTCATTGACGTTAATGAAGAAGTTGTGTTTCTTAATTATAGGGATGAGAGTAACGCTTTGCATCCTAAGCCTAACATGAGTGTAGCTGTGCCATGCTACACGACTGTTATGGCTAGGTTACACATAAACGGCATTCTTGATATATTGGGGGACCGCATTTTGTAACATGATATGGATAGCTTCCTATTCACGAAACGCCCTGATGATTGGATTCTACTGACGGGATACTTTTTGGTTGATCTTACCGACAAGGTTCAGAATTACAGTCCAGGAAGCTAGAAAAGCCCCCTTTTTATCTCTTGGTCCTAAGAACTATGCATACCGAGTTTGCATTGGTGGAGATCCTACTAAAACAAAAACGGTGTGCAATGTTCACGGGATCACCATAAACTATGGCAACCATAACGAAGCAAAAAGTGAGACGGTGGATTTTTTAGGGTATCGACATGGTAATGTATTTAGCAAAGAGAAATACCTTTTAAACAACACCGAACTCAGAGTCACTTTAGTCCATTCTAGACATGGGTTTAGTCTAGTGGCTGCCCCTGAGTTCACATACTTTAAGGTTCACATAGTTAAAGCCTGTTATCTAGTGCAACGTGTCAAAGTAGGATCTTCAATTTTGTTGGCACATTCCGAAGGAATACACGTCAGTCACACCAAGTATCCAATTACCCGCATAGAAGTAAAAGAACTTATTATTCCTATGAGTGTGCAAGGGAAATCACTTGACAGCGTATTCACGCGACCGTTACTCAAAATATGCATCATGGGATTCGTATACAATGCTGCGTTCAATGGAGACACCACCAAGAATCCATTCAGTTTTCAAACCAATCTCATGAACTTTTTTATATTTTACGTGAACGGCCAATAAATGCCGAAGAAACCATCACTGCCCAATTTTTCAAACGGCAATCATGCCATATCCTACCACACACTGTTTTCAGGAACGGGTATCCATTTCATGAACGAAGGTAGTGACATCACGCGGAAAACCTACCCTAAGGGATATCATCTAATGGCTTTCGATCTCACGCTTAATCTGTCTGCTCACATGACGTCTTATTGGAATATGACGCAGCATGGCTCTCTGAGCATCAAAGTGACCTTCATGAGGGCACTCACTGAAACCGTCAACTGTATCGTGTACGGGGAGTTTGCCAACATCATCACCATTGAGAAAGACGGAAATGTCGTGAATGATTTTTGGAGTTAATATAAGTGATTTCCCTCCCCTTATCCCGGTCATTTAATACAAGGACATCATTGTAGTTTTCCAGATTTTCATCAACGACAGCAAAGAGTTTATCGCAAGGAAGTGAGTGTTTTATCTGAATGCAGTACATTACTTCAACATTGGGTGTTAAAACCCCATTTTGACATCGAGGAACATTCCGCCGCTGCTAAAAAGCAAACCGTCTATATCGTCAACAAACTTCACGGTATTCCCTGAGATAGCGGCGATGTGGATTACAGCCTGCTCAAATCTCTCATCTCCCATGCTACAATGCTTGCAGACACCATCTACGTCAAGGGAGCAGAAAAGAATAAGTTTCTAGCCAAATACATGCCTACGCCTGTCGTAAATCTTTACGACAGAGTTTGTTCGTCTTTGAAAACACTTACAATGAGCCACACCATGTGCATGGCACATAGTTCTGTATGGAATTTATGTTCAGCCTCCCTCGTTTGGGGACTTAGAGTTTGGATTATTGAAGATGGGCACACACACCACATGACGTGTGCTTCCGTTCTATAACTTTAGGTGTTTTCTCCACTGATCAATTGCCAACAAGAATAGCGCACCCTACACCTCTCTTCATCAACACAGATCCACACTACAAGCCCAGGACGCATTGGGGTACCATCTTTATCGACAATAACGGTGTGGGAGAATACTTTATCATTTATGGTTTTCCATCCCGCATAAAGTAACATTTGGTATCAATACACAAAAACGTTTTCCGCTGGTCTCATAAAATGATACAAATTCAAAACATAGCCTCAGACGTTTGCGACCATTACTGCCTGATGTACATTCCAATAAATACTTTTATAGCCTTATTCTCTCCCATTAATCATCCATACAAAGACGCTAAATTGTTTAGCTATTACAACACAATTTTCAAGAGGTCAGCGTGCTGCGACCCCTCTAGATTCTGCGTCCAATCGCCGTGAGCTTTGTCATCCCCCATTGGCTATAAAAGAGGATCCCGACGGCATGCCAGGCATAATCACGCTAGTAGTCTAAGCGATCAAACATCATGAAAGGTTTAGACGTTTGCACCCACAAAGCAAAGCCGGTAAAGCCGCTCTACATCACAAGTATTTTCAACGTTTTACTTCTGCTGGATGAAGTTGGTGCCAAGTCATCGTCAATATGAGTGTCAAGAACAGTTTTACGCCTTATTTCCAGCTATGAAAATGCTGAGGGAATTGTGCGGTGTTCAACAGTACAGAGTGGCAAGAACTGGTCAACTACAAGTCAGTCATATCAAAGTTTTTCAGAAGCACGCGACCTCTTCATAAGATTAGTCTGACTAATCATGAAATATCTCTGAGACGTATGTGTGGTGACCGTATGGACGTCATCAGCGAGAAACAAGATGCCAGACTCAAACGGGTTGCCTATCTAGCTTCTAGCTGGGCTTGTTTTTGTGAGGTGTGGGACCTCATCAACGTCACCATTGACCGACGGGATATGTGGTTGACCCCCGTCACCTGATATTGCAACGATTTGATCGACACACTCGTGGATGTGTGTGACACGCTAACCGAGACTGTGAATGACATCGGCCTCGACCAGCCTACGGTGGAAACACACATCAGAAACCTGGATTTGATCAGTGCTATCTATTATACACGTCAATTGGTCGGTTTGGACTATTACATGTTGGATTGTGAACTAAAAACCCTTTTACTATCAAATCTAAGAGACACTTTAAAGAAACGGATGAATGAATATATGCGTCATTCGTGTAAAAATGTATGATAAATACAATGTATGTTTGTAAACCTTTAATGTAAAATAAGTATATATATTTGTAAGATCGTGTTTTATTCAAGCAATACTTGTTTGAACCTTGCCCTTTTTCTACACCAACACGTCGGGGTCACCACCTGTCACCAGATATGAGTTTTTCGATTTGTCTGACCGCCAATCTGGCGCAAAGTGTAAGTCATTAGTTGTGATTATTCTTGTCTCAACTATTCGACCCACCAATCTGACATCAGTCATAAGAATGAACAGCGTCAATGACCTCATGTACTAGATTATGGTTTCAAGGTCACGATCTATTCCTGTCTCGACTTGTTGAGTTGAACCACCAAACTGGCACCACGTGTGAGTCATAAGGGTTTGTGACCGAGCGATGACGTCACCAGGGAAAACCTATTGTCAAAGATAAGCTGGGAAGTAGTAGGGTAGTGGGAAACACATAGAGAGAAATTATTGTTGGGGCTCAAGTCCCCACCCAACTACTCAGCTCAAATGTGTAGTACAGAAGTGATGGAAAAAAATACTAACTATATATATTTTAAAATTAAATTAGTAAAGGATGACTCTCGTTCTTAAGAAGGTAACTAGCCTGAATAATTTAATGTTCACAGAAATGTGTCTAGATTTATTGTTGAAAAAGAACACATGGATTCTGTAATCAAGCTCAGGACCTTTGGCTTTGAGAGCACTTTGTTCGCAAGAAATTAACCATCACAACTTGGTCCACACTTAGCTGATATATACCCAGTTGGTCCTTTCATGTCAACCAGTTGGCTATCACATTGTCCTAGTCATGTTTGCCACTTTGTCTACGTTGTTCCTGTTGGTCAATTACTTGTCTGTCTACCAATTTGTCCTCTTATGTTGACCAATTTGTTGTTTATCAGTCAGTTTGGAAGGATGTATGGGTCAAGTGATCGCAATAGCGGGGACATGTAGAACAGAGTCAACTGGTCGACAAGTTATTACAAATGAGGACAAAATAATAGACATGCAACTGGTCAACACGAGATAACCAACTGATAGAAAAAATGTCAAGATGGTTATCTAAAAGTGTGACAAGTAATCGACAAGTTAAGATCCGGATGGACATCTCGAGGTTTTGAAAATAGCTCTTCCAAGTAGTACTCTGTATTATCACCTCACTAGAGATGCGCTACTGTAGCTATGGCAGCCACCACACCTACCCCTCTTACCCCTCCTATTCTTCTACCCCTTTAAGAGTGTCCTTACATTCCACAGTTAATCTAGGCAGCCATTACCACCCCACCTAATCCTTTCAAGTTTGTTGTTTGTTACTCAACAAAATACAAACTATCACCAATATACTCTCCAAGGAGTGATGCTGACTTTTGATCCGAAATCTCGGGGTTTTATATAATGACGTCCAAATTTGAAGGACAAGGGCTCGAATCCCTGTCAAAGTATAATTTTTCTGAGTTACCGTAGGAAATCATTATTTACATTAAATTGTGACATTTTTATTTGGTCTATCTATTACTGTACAAATACATGTAAAAATATATTTTCTTTCCTATATTTAAAAGGATATAGTCATTTCTTTTTGTTTTTTTCAGTGACGTAGATTTTACAGTCGCTACTTACGATATTTATTTAAAGACATGGTACAAGGAGGTTAGAATTAAAATAAGTGCACCACAATTGATTTGCACAAAATATAGAAAAAAACTAAGGGAAAACCACACTTTGTTCTAGGTGATAAGCTGTTAAAAAAATGGAAAAATCTTAAAACAAATTAACGAATCAGTAAAAGTTGGCTAAAGTTGGTGAAAAGTGGCAATAAGCTGTTACTGTTAATTTTTTTGAGCACCATACTAACAAAAACATTGTATTCTAAGAGCTAAAAAGAAATCTGAATTAAATAAAGCTCGGTAAAATGTGTTTCCATTAAAAATCAATAATTTATTACTATAATATAACTATAAACCATCTAAAACTAGGTTGTTTTTGTTATTTTTACGTTAAGCACACAGGTTACTAACGGGTTTATCTGATTTGGTAGAGATGAGGAAGGCAACTAAGAGAAAGTGAACCCCCATTAGCGTGGAGTGAAGATGGGAAAACCAGAGTGATAAATCACTTGTGGAAGCCCGTTAAAGGTGTATATACACATTTAACGGGAACACCATCTTCAGCTCACGCAAATGATATTCGAAACTCGACCTCCCCATAAAAGCCGATCAAACCAACGGTAAGCAACGGCTAGAACACCATTGCGGGTAATTAAGCTTTGTAAACAAATATTTACTTTCTCTCGACACCTCGGAGCGAGAATGTTGTGATCGTCAAAAATTATAAATTGAGATTTTGATAAATGTCTAAGTGTCATAACCACCTGAAACAAAAAAAAAGTGATTTTTTTAATGCCATCTGTCTGACCGTTTGTACCTTGGCTTGGGCTAGAGCTGGAACCATTTTACCGATTGGGCTAACACTTTTTATCTGGGGTTTTCATAAGGTCCCCCCAAGGGTTTTTTGGAATTAGATATTTAAACCTAAATTTAAGGTTCGTTTATTGAAAGTCAAAAAGAGACTACATCTATTTTCTTGAAATTCGGGCTAACGATTTTGATTAAATTTTATATCCAAGCCCTGTGTATCATTATAAACAAGATGGAAATATTCATTTTCTAATGAACATGACTTTTAGGTTACTTTACATAGAGGAAATTTTTAAATTTTCATAATTTCTCCGCAATTATTTGAAACACGTAATAACTTATTATAGTAAAGTTGTAGTACTATTAAAAGTTAAAATCTTTTATTTGAAATATATTTTTATAAATACAATAGTTCTGAGTTATAAACATATATATATATATACTTTTAAATACAGATTATTGAAAATTAATTTAATCCTTATAATCTTTGGTGGACAATATCTCATGTTTTATGTAATATTGTTCCTAGTTCCTGATGCCATAGAATGTTATTTAATTTGTGATTATTGGTGTAGTGTTTCTACAACAATGTATAGACCTCTTATTTCGTTTCAGAAAACTTACGAGTTTTTAGTTAATGTCTATTTCAAGATAGAGTGGAGAGAAAGTCTGTGTGTTGCACCATACCATTTGGTTTTTATTCCTAAAATATAAAATCTCCTTTACCTCTATGTGAGTTGTTTGTGGACCTACAATTTCTAAGACCCTTTTATTATTATTATTATTATTATTATTATTATTATTCGAGTTTGCTGACGTATAAACACAATTAAAGATCGCGTAACTTCATTCAAATTATTTTACTCGTGTTAATGTGTTTAACAAGATCCATAATTCCTAAACCCTGTTTTTAATAATATATATATGTGTGTGTGTGTATTTAAAAAAAAGTCTTAAACTAAAATAAATATGGTGAATATTTTCAGGAGATAAAAATAATAGCTTTGACACACATGCCCACACTTCCCTAAATTAAATTCCTGGATGCACCACTGAATATTAATATATTCAAACAAAAATGTCTTGTTCGTCTATAAAACCTGAATAAAACTATTTAGAGAAATCATTTTCACCTCTTCTTACAAAACCATTGTTATAAAAATAAGTTTTATGTAATCAAGGAAACACTGTTTATGCAAATTATTTATGAGATAAACATAATCAATTCGACTCAATAAAAAACTTTTAACGTGGATCATGTAAATATATTATAGGAAACATTTTTAATAACTCCCGTTTGGAGGTAATAGCACTAATAAAGTGACAACCAGTGTCAAGTCAATGGTTTTATCTGAACAGGCTATAAATGTGGCGAGGGAAGGGTGAGTAGCGAGGCTTACAAAAAATATGGAAAGATAGATAATGCCAAAATGGTGGTGAGGAGATGGGATAGAGGTGCTTCCGATTACAGACCCATTGAGTAGGAAACGACTGAACTTTTTCAAGAGTTTAAACATGATTTAATTTAAAAATACCAAATTTTTTAAAAATTATTGTACTATAAATATTCATTGTGTATGATAGAACATTATCTTAATCTTTAGAAGATTATGACAACTTCAAAACCATATTCTTGTATTTCATTATTATTTAATTTTAATTTACTCGAAATTACATCTTATTCTAACAAAGTAAATATTAACTTGTAGTTTTTTATTAATATAGTTCATATTAAATTTACAAGTTAAATAGAATACAAAAAGTCACAGGTTGTTATTAGGCTTAGTTTCTTAGAAATAGGGTATACAACTTTATCTTTCTTATATACTAGGTGTCCATCCGAATCTTAATACAGTGCGAACAAAGTGTTGGACAGTAAAATTATAAACGGGATAGAACATGTAAAATCTATTAATAATAATTTTATTCTAAAACATTGTATGAAACTAATAAGTACCTGCCTCAGTGATATTATGGTTATGAAGTGATAGATTTTACCACAAATCCTTTAGCCCTATCCATGCGTTTATATGCGTCCGCAGGGTGGGTCCATGTTGGTGGCCTCTGGACAATGTCCTACTTGGTTTGCAGAGTGGCTCCATGTTGGTGTCCTCTGGGTAATGTCCTACTTGTGTTGCAGAGCGGCTACCATGTTGGTGTCCTCTGGGTAATGGGTAATGTCCTACTTGTGTTGCAGAGTGGCTCCATGTTGGTGGCCTCTGGACAATGTCCTACTTGGTTTGCAGAGCGGCTCCATGTTGGTGTCCTCTGGGTAATGTCCTACTTGTGTTGCAAAGCGGCTCCATGTTGGTGTCCTCTGGGTAATGTCCTACTTGTGTTGCAGAGCGGCTTCATGTTGGTGTCCTCTGGACAATGTCCTACTTGGTTTGCAGAGTGGATCCATGTTGGTGACCTCTGGACAATGTCCTACTTGGTTTGCAGAGTGGATACCATGTTGGTGTCCTCTGGACAATGTCCTACTTGGTTTGCAGAGTGGCTCCATGTTGGTGGCCTCTGGACAATGTCCTACTTGTGTTGCAGAGTGGCTCCATGTTGGTGGCCTCTGGACAATGTCCTACTTGGTTTGCAGAGTTGCTCCATGTTGGTGGCCTCTGGACAATGTCCTACTTGGTTTGCAGAGTGGATCCATGTTGGTGACCTCTGGGCAATGTCCGTGGGTTGACCCAGTCCCGGCAGTGTTAGGTGTGTGGGTGTGTTTGAAGATAGGAAGCCCCTTTCTGCCCCACACTAAGTTGTTAGTAGTGCGCACAGTCCTACAGTGTATAGATAAATGATAGTTATCAGATCAACTCTCATGTGTACATTCATCAAACCAAACCATCTGCTTGACCTTGTGTTGGGCTTCTGTCAAAACCTTCACAACAAACCATTAGCTTTTAGTTAATTATTTATTTTAAGAATTTTTATATTACTGAATTAATGCGAACTCATGGAAATTACCGTTTGGATTTTTTTGGTGTGTAATTGGCGTCTGTAGTCCACTTAAAAATGCTTTTCAAACGAGAGCTTCTAATCGGCTTCATTATCTTCAAAGCCGTAGCAAGACAAATCTTCAGGAGTGGTTTTGGAGTGAAGCTCTTTGTCTCAATTGCCACCAGCAAAGATAAAATACTGATATTATATGATTCTTAAAACTGTCTGGAGTAAGTGTTTACTTTGATTAATGGCAGGGATTAAAATGTTTTCAATTTGTTTAATTTGTTTAGAAAATACATAGCACTTACTCCCATTTACAAAAATTACACTAAGCACTTATTAAATGGCAGAAGTGGAGGCTTGTAGGGAGAGGGGGTCACAGCCCCAAATATAGTTTTTTCCCTTGTAAGAAATCTGTCTCTAAATTTATTTCTATCCTACACATCCATTATATTATGAATACCATACAATTAAAAACAAACTTCATACAAATAGCTTCTAAAGGAATTGAAGCTAACAAGATATCAGGCAAAGACCTTTCTAAATATTATTTAGGAGCATCATTAAATAAAATTTCAGAGAAGATACATTTTAAAGGAGTGTAAATTAAATAAAATCTACAGTTGAAAATCTGTCCAGTAACCAAAATATAAAAAGGTTAAGATGTCGGAGTATGAAATAAGGTATGACGCGTTTCATGAGATTATTCTCTGTTATAATATAAACCAGTACAATAATTGTTAGCTTAGATTATATCCTGCACTTTGGGTGCAGTAACTTACATCACAATGGAGTTTACTGACATAACACAAATAGTGATAATCCCGTTCAAAATATATAATTATGTGAAGTAAATTGTAAGTTATGTTACTTAACATTGTGTTGTGGATTGCGACATTAAGTTTCATAATAAGGGTGGCCATACTTCTCCACCTTGTGTGAAAGGTGGTGTCTTATAACCTCACAGGTCAAGTCATACTTGTTTTAACTTATAGGGAGGAAGTCCCCGCCAAGCTGTCCCCAGTCTCCATCCTGGTTCCTTGTACGGGGATATTAAGTCATAATGGAAGGGCAACTACTTGTTGTAGCACATTCTATAAATATAATCAAGGTGACCTGCAAGTAGGTCAAAGGACAAATTGTGTTGTATGCCATCCCGTATACTAATAGTCATTTTTATGATTTCACAATATTTAGACATATTATTACTATAAGATATTTTACTATAGTATATTTAAGAATATATAAATATATACGTGGTAGTTAAGCCTATCACCAAAATAATACTATTAAAAATAACTAAATAATATAAATTTAAAGCTGTTGACACATTTTTAAATTTTGTAAGTAGGTACCCGCCTTGGGAGCGTAGTTTTCTAACGCCCTAGTTTCATGTTGAATTAGACTGCCAAAGACGGGAAGATCGAGGTTCAAATATCACTCAGGTGAACTAGGGGTAGAATTTCCTAAATGGTTTTACACTCTGCCTCCACGCAATACTGGTTCACATCATCCATGTTCAACCTTCCCCGTTCCTAACCCATTAGCGTAATTAGTACTTAAGCGTATAAATCAAACGGG
>CABFWO010007172.1:0-27483 GCA_902155825.1 Timema genevievae
TGCAGTCATGTGTGGAGTTATAGCATACCGCGCGGGCGTGAGCCAGTAAGTTGCTACCTTACAATCTCGACGGAGGGTACAATACATACATCATAAAAGGATTGACCATTGAATGGTTATAATAATAAATTAAACCTCTCCACTACTTCGTCAATTTGATATTTTATTACTAACACTGGCACTAAAATCCCCCAATACATATGATTCTTTAGTTTTAAAACTGATACAAGAAGTGATATAAGCTAGTTGTAATTATTTTTTAAAATTTAAATATTTTATTGGCAATAGAATATCGTAGTGATTTTAAATATCAAATAAACAATGTGTATAAGAACAAAATTCATAGGGTATAGAATATAGATAGTTGAAATCCACAGATATTTCATAATTGCATAGGCTTCAGGTTTTCCTGTCCTTAACTAAATGCTAGCACATACACATGTTTGCTTTCTTTGACACTTTCTTTTTTTATTTATAAAGTGATATATATTTAATTTATACATATAATAAATGGGGAATGGATAAGTGCATTTTTAAACATAATTACAGTTTAAATAATAAAATTACTTTACAATACAATTCCTTATAAATATACAAATAAAGAAATTTTATCCTGAAATCGGTAATATTACAATTTTCGCAAATTACTTGAAAACTATAATATAATTTACGTCCCGTTGGAATCATACACAACATTTTAAGAAACAATTATTTATTCTTTCTTAAATTGAGGTCACAATGCCTTAGTTTACGTGGGTATTAGCGCCAGTAACATACGGATGATTGTGAACTACAAACTCCACGTAATCAAGCTGAAAACACTCCACTTAAACGTCCTCCTGTTGAAATTAAAACTTGAATTCCCATGAGTGGTCACATTAAAGAAAGTCTAACGGTTAACATTAACTATATAGGTAAAGGAAAAAACCACTTACTCTATTTTTATTTTTTTTAGCTCATTTTGTTTGAAGGACCAATGTGACATGTCCATTAATCGACATAAAACACTCTAAATAATTATATTCATAGCAATGGATTATTTTTCATTATAAAAATACACTTTTTTCGCATTTGATACACGGAGTCTTTTATCTGATACCAATCTGTCTTATGTTTGAATAAACTGTTTTTACTCAGCTTAATTTTAATAAGCATGTTTCAACTCTAACCTTTCTGAACTTTTTGTTTGTTTCTACCTTGCTATTTGTGTAATGTTAGCTTACCTACATTTTACTTATTGTAAATAAAACAAAAAGTATGTTAGAGAAGCAAGGTCTCTCGAGCCTTAATAATCCTTAGAAACTAACAAATATGTCAAAAATAAAAGAATTTAATCAGCAATTGTCTTACGCAGCTTTTCATCTTACGCGGAATACTTCGAAATGATTTGACGGCGTAAATAGTGGACTTAATGTTTTTATAAATTCATAAGGCCTCTGATTAATCTGAAACTATATATTTGAATAATAGTTTTACAACAAAATTAGAATGCATATGGTTTTAATCCTTATTAATGTTACATTAGTTTCAAATATTATAATAAAGTGGGTCTTACCTGCAGGTCCTGCCAGGCTCGCTTGCCCCATCCAGATTGAAGGTCCTGCCAGCCCCGTTTCCCCCAGCCTCCTTGAAGGTCCTGCCATGCCCGCTTCCCCCATGTGGATCCTAGGTCTCTCCATGCCCGCTTCCCCCATGGGGAGTGGAGGTCCTGCCAAGCCCGTTTCCCCCAACCAGACTGGAGATCCTGCCAACCTCGCTTGCCCCATCCACCTTGGAGGTCCTGCCATGCTCGTTTTCCCCAACCTCCCTGGAGATCCTGCCATGCCCTTTTCTCTTCTTCTGTAGCGTCCTAAAGACAAACAAGAAACGAGCAATTTCTTAAAACATTCTTGAGAAACATGGACAGGACATTCAATAAGGCTTACATCATGTGTTTAGTGACAAGAGTTATGTGCATGTCACCGTCCTTGAGCAACACTAGGGAAGCTGGTATTGGATCCATGAATTTGTAATCTAGAGCTGAATTTGTCCGCAATACATTTTTCTATTTTTTCCCAGGGCGATAATTGGTGCCTTACTTAAAATTGGCTCTCTTTTCCCTCAAGGTGGTGTGATTGAAAGAATTAGTAAAGGTCAATATGCTTAAAATTTTGGTAGCAAAAAGCATTTTTGTCTAAAATAAATTCAATTTTGCTTCAGTAGATACGTATAGTTTAATTTTCTGTACATAGTATTCTAAACAGTTCTTGAATATCTGTCACTTGACCAGAACTTATCTTAATTTATAAGGTTTCTGTTCAAACTCCACATTGACCATGACAAATTTTAAAAGTGTCAAGATAGCTTTGTCTATAAAATTCAACTAAACCTGTCAACTGAAGAAATATTTTATTTAGTTTGGCTCAAAAAGTATTTTGCTACAATAAATATATGACGTAGCTCACGTTCCTTACATCCAATCTTAAAATAAACACAATACTATGTTGCAGCCCACACTTATAGCCACGCGGTCCAATGTTTTGTATTAATCTACTTCAGTTTGGCTACACTTTATTTATACTACCTTAATCATCTCAACCCATTATACTAAGCCATTACTAAGTCTGGTGCTGAGCATACCAATTTAAAACAAATAAATGTTTGCAGCAAATAGTTATTACAACCAAAGTAAAACAAATATATATTTAATAATTAATATTGTAATGGTTATCAGAATTAGTGTCGGGGGTGGAAGCGAAATTGAGAGGCTGTCGCAAAGTGTTGCTTTGGAGGTCGCGGAAAGGTCAAATAAAACATTCATGTAGATTGAGGATAGGTCAAACGATCAGTGAGACAAGTATAACTAAAAATAAAAATACTAATATCTATTCAAAATCCAAAGCACACCTTCCTTTGGAGGGAAAGTAAAGCCATCGGTCCAATGTCGATTGTAGTATGTTAGAGTTCCGTTGAAGGTATGTGAAAGTAACGTCACAGCAATATTTGAAAGCTCTGTCTAACTCGTTAGTCGATATCCATGGAGTGGATGGGGGATAGCTCACTCCACCTGAAATTGACTTATCACTGAAACTGCAATAAAGAAAAGCTAGAGAATGAAGCTTTGTTGCGGTCCTATTCGCGAATTGATAAAAATATTGAACCTGTAAATTATATTTCATTCAACGTTTAAATTGTGCGAAAGTGTGAGTTTCATAATCATTTAGCCTTATTTGAAACTTTTTACTAAAACTGTTTTCGGGTTGATTTAAGAAACGTGCCGTTGGATCACATATCTAAAATGTCTCACAATATTGCATTATGGGATCATGATTTTGTAAATTCTTTTATTTTTCTATTACTTAAAATCTAGTGTTGGTATGTATGTTGTTCCTAATGTCTCTGTAACCACTTAACTGATTGCGCTGTAGTTTATTTTGTATTACGCAGATTTTTACCCGGAAGGTTTTCGGCAATTGATCAAACAAAATAACTAAAATAATTAAAAATTAGTTTTCTATTAAAACTTGTGTTCAATGATGAATTCTTCTATTCAATTTAGAGCTCGTTATTTATTTGTATAGCTTGGTCACCAATTTCAAAAAATGATTGCATAATACCTTTCAATATTAGGGCCTAAATTCAAAGAGACATCAACTTTAGTTTGGTTGGTTATTGTAATCGACACAGCCTAAATCGAGGTGAGTGTTTGTTTAATATTGTTGTGTTCTGGATTGTGAATAATTCAAAAACGAGTATTGCGAGGTCCTATAATTAGCTAGTAAACAAATAGAACATATACTCTGACCACATAAACAAATCGTCAGTATTCCTCACTGTAAATCAGGCCAGAAGGCAGAATAGAGAGTAGTGTATCCGAGATAACAGGGCTGACTAATCACCATCGAGTCTAGGGGGTCACTCTGCCCGTTTTTGGGGCTACGCGGGCTAGGACGCCAGATCATCAGTACGTGTATTGGAGGGCTATTTTGAGCCCAGGGTGCCGGGTTATATATACAGAATAGGATCACCTACAAATCAGTCAGGCCATTGTTTAAGCATTCCTTGCTATACTTCATTCTGTCACGAGCTCTTAAGTAATTTCATTAAGTTCTTTCACATCCTCTAATATTTCTTATAAACATAATGTTTTGTAATAAGGAAACAGCAGTACAAATCAAAATCATATAACCCCAAGCCGGACGTCAATTACGAACCCATATAATCATAATCCAGTCACTTCCCCCATCCCCGGCCGAACCCACCCATCCTGACAATTCATGACCGCACAACGGGAGGGGGGGGGTGAATTTTAATTAATAGATATTTATAAAGGAGTTTCTGTACTTATTTGTTCGCTTATAAATAGAAAACTAATGAATAGATCTAAATGTAGTATTTTATTATTATTTCTAATTAATCTAGAAAGGTTATAAGCTATTTAAAAATTATATATGTCTTCAAGGAGCTTAACAGTGATGTTAAAGGCAGTAAAATGTTTTATATACACAGTGGAGTTGCAAAAGCAAGTACAAGATCTAAATGTAGTATTTTTTTATTATTTCTAATTAATCTAGAAAGGTTATAAGCTATTTAAAAATTATATATGTCTTCAAGGAGCTTAACAGTGACGTTAAAGGCAGTAAAATGTTTTATATACACAGTGGAGTTGCAAAAGCAAGTACTGCCACAAGTGCATTTATTGTTATGACTTCAGGAAAAAAAAATTGATTCAATGGTGAGTTCGGATATTCCTGATTCAACATTGACCTACAACTGTATGCATATTAACTTTTGAATGGAACGTTTCTATGCATGCAGCAAAAACTATCCAAATAGCTTTAAAGAGCAACGTTGACGGACATGACGGATATTCCAAATACCATAGACCAGCGGTTCTCAAACTGGGGTACGCTTACCCCCAGGGGTACGCGAGCAGCTCTTAAAGGAAAGTTGACAAAACGGCAGGGGACTTAGGGAAAAACCTGATTGTTGACATTTACCTTTATCTGGTTATCGTTTTAATGAATTTGTTTTTAAAATTGACATCAGAGCGAGTGAATCTGCGGGTAAAAGTTAGAAACTAGATATTTGGCTCAGATGTATCAGATGATATTATGATTCATATTATTTTATCAAAACGTTTCCCTTCAATCTATTCGTATCCATGATCATAGTGGTGTGTAAATGAGCCTATGGTAAATATGAGCCCGAGATATACTATTGTTTTCCTGAATATACTGGTATATAGAGGTCACACCCTTGAGATTATAAATAATAAACTGAGCAGGACTTTCGTTATTTAAAAAAAACTTTAATATTAAATTCATATATGCTCTTCATTTATTTTCTTAATATATTAGATTAAAATGATTTCTTTTTCTAAGGTATCAAATTTTAATTTTAAAATATATTTTTTACAAATTGGTTGCTTTTTAAAGTTCATAAAAATTGAAATTATAGCTACATAAGACATTTTTATTTAATAAAATTACCTGAGTATTTTTTTAAATTGTATTTTGTGTTATTAATATATAATAAAATATCTTAGACTATTTTTTGTGGTGTCATTACTCTATAATAAATAATCTTAGGTATCTTTTTTAATTAATTTCAGTATTTATTGAATATTATTGTGTATTTTATTATAATAATATCTCTGATTTTATTAAATACTATTTTTATTCATGTTTAATTTATATGATTGAATAAGAAACAATTAATTTTCAACTTGTTTAGTTGAAATGATTGTATTGATTTATTAAATATCACTAATATTTATAACATTTGTTTTATTTATTTATTTTGGTAATTATTTAGTATAGGAAGGAATAAGTAGATGGAGATAAAAAAAATTTATTTCTAATATTAGTACTATCAATACTATGCATAGTAAATTAATAGTTTACTAGAAACTAAGCCTATATTTGACAAAATTATTTTTTAAATACTACCTAATATATCAAAACAAACCTTCAGGATTCGATTGGTAGACACATTGGAGTTCCTTTTTGTCAGTATGAGCTAGCTTGTAACTAATAATGTATGAAACTAATTAAAATGACTAATTAAAACACTTTCTATGTCTATAATTAATTTGTCACTATGTTACAAACATACAGACAACGTTTGAAACTCTCTTTTTGTTTGGCTTAGTGGAAGCGTGCTGGGCCCATAACCCAGAGGTCCATGGATCGAAATTATTCTCTGCTACCATGAAACTCTCTTTTTGTTTGGTGATGTTCATGAAACTCTATTAGTAACTTAGTCACTTGTAGTCTACAGGTTTCTGCTATGTTACAATCAGAGGTGATCCATATAAAGAACAATGCCCGATACGACATCATTTAAAATTTATTACTTGGCTACAGCCGAAAGCCTTTCAGCCATTTAAAGTCTACAGGTTTCTATTTGGTTACAATCAGAGCTGATCTAAATCAATAACAATGTCCGATACCGCTCTCTCGCATCATGTCCAAACAAGCACTATGATATTCAACTAACACAATGACAAGTGATTGGAGTTGAACTGTGGTCCCACCCGCGTGGAAGCCAGAGAGTAAGACCGCGTGACCTGCCCTCTAGCACCACACAAGGTGGGTCCAGAGTTCAAGACTGCGCGGTGTCAGTAGAGTGACATCAGACCCTACACTTTAGTTAACTAAATATATTAATATTATTAATAACAATATTTTATAATTATTATCAATGTTTTGTAAATTTTCGGGAACCTCCGGTTTTTTCCACACCTGTTGAGTGATTCCTATACAATTTGTCCAAATCTAAGCTTTCGAGCAAATTTGGAAGTACAAAAAATATTCTGGAGAGAAACACATTCATATATACACCCTTATAAATGTTTTAATTTATATTCCTAGAGATTCTGTGGCTACAAATCTTTTTGAATTTTCTTTTTTAACTCCAATATCTAGGGAATCCACTTTATTAAAAACTCCACAGTCTTTTAAATTGAGCAGAATAAAGATTATTTACTGACAGGGTATCCACCCACCTAGAAAGCTAGGAAAACACAGGGAATTTACTGAGTTCAGAAAAAACTGGAAAACACAGAGAATTTATTGTGTTCAGAAAAAACTGGAAAATGCAGGGAATTTATCGTGTCTGGAAAATGCAGGGAAACTCACAAAAATACTTTATTTAAATAACAGGGCTTTCCATAAGAAAATAAGCGAAATAATGAAATAAGCAAGCTGATTCGAAACAATGGCTTTTCTTTCCTCACCCCAACCTTTTAGTTTACTTCTTGAAACATCACGTTGTGTAACAAATGCGAACATTTCCTCATCAACGTTCAATCCTGTCAAACACCAGTGGCCTGACTTCAAAATAGTCAATCAGAAGAAAATGTATAATTTTATTTTTATATACTTTTCTTTACAGCATCTAAGAAGAATTTAAATTCCTTCTGGAAAACCTGAGAAACACAAGGAATTTTAAAGTTAGAAGATAGGGACGGCCCTCACTGACATTGTAATACAGGCCTATTGACACATTTAGATATTATAAACGAACATATAGGATAGCAAAAATTATTTAAAGGTCTGATTATTTATCTCACATCAATCCAAATTGAAAACATATATCAAGCGTAACAGCTTGATTTATGGACTCATAAACACAAATCTGATTTCTTTTTTAGATGATGTGTACGCTCTAATTGTAATACTCGTATTTAATGACACAAACATTTACCCCAAAGAAATTACTCACTTAATTTATAGTAAATTAGTACATCATTCACTTGACGAGAGGATGGTAAATAGTCATACTGGAATAAAAATAAATCGTAAAACACATCCGCGAAGACTTTTTCATTTTGTGTATTATGGCTTCGAAGATAATTTTCAAAATTTTGTTTTTAGTAAACTACCCTCAAGTATGTTTCCCTCATAAAAAACACAGCGTCTTGCTAGCCATAATATTCACTTTTATATTTAAATTTTAAATCAAACTATACAAATATATTTAAAAAAATTAAAATTTTCAAAAATAAATTATTTGTTAACTACCCTACTAATATTATTTGTAAAAATAAAAACATATTCTTATTTATTATGACATACTATTTCCAGGTTCTCATTTTGGTATAGACTTTCAAGGTCAATTTCTAAAAAATTAATTTTTTTTATAAATTGCCTTAACAAATTACCCTTAAGTTAATTTATTTTATATAAATAAATACACATTAATAACCAACCAACCAATCACAATATTTTCTCTAAAGTAAAATCAAATATATTTAGTTTTTATAATGTGTAGAGATTTTTTATTGCACTTCACATCAACATATTTTCGTCACGTTATCAACATATTTACATTTCTGAGGTAAAATGGAATAAAGGAAACCCTAGATTAAAATATGTACTCTCATTGTACCAATTTGTTTGGAACTTATTTAAGATATTTTACTAATCGTTATTCTATTATAATGTAACCATATTTTTGGGATATCTCATTTTAATAATAATATTGAATTTTAATTCTAAATAAGGAAGATCTATATTCAATTCAGATCTGCCAACTTTCTAGTTAAGTGGTTTAACTAATTTAATTCTTTTACTTATACAATTTAGGTAAAACTTTTTATTTTCAATATACACATAACATTTTTTTAATAGTGTAAATGCCTCTTTGTTCAACCTTGTGAAAACCCTTATAATACTTATTATCTTATTAGGATGGTTGTAGGGGAAGGTCACTAATCAATGATTGTAAGACTGATTGCTGGCTAGTATGGTATTTATTAATGAGTCGAGTGTATAACTGGTGCCTCGCCGACATGACATTATATTTGGTTCTTGATCGGATATCTGAGAGGTTGACGTTTTGTATAGTCAGCACTAAACTACACATTTCCTTATTTTAACACACATTGACAACTTTCAGTGACAAATGTCATAGCCACTATCATTAACACTGTTTTAACCACTATCAAAACCACTGTCTTAGCTATTGTCTTAACCAACTCTTTTAACCAACTGTCTTAACCACTGTCGTAAAATAGTATACTTAGCACCGCGTCCTACTGATCGTTCGGGCTATTCGCTTAAGTACTAACTATGAAAATGGGCTAGGAACTGGGAAAGTTGAATATAGATGAGGTGAACCAGCATTTGCGTGGAGGAAGAGTGGAAAGCCATTTAGGGAAAACCACATCCTAGTTTATCCGAGCGAGATATGAACCTCTCTATCTCTTTATCCTCGTCAGTCTAGCTCAACACGAAACTAGTGCGTTAGCTAACTACGCCACCGAGGCGGCTCACTGTCATAAACAAATGTATTAAACACTATCATAAACACTGTATTAACCACTGTCATATCCGGCCTCGTGGTGTAGTGGTCAGTGAGCCTACTTACGAGCCTAGGGGTCCCGGGTTTGATTCCCGGTTGGTACCTCGGGCATTTTTCTCTTAGGGGGAATTAACCCAACGGTCAACAGGGGTTGGTAAACAACTTCCATAGGTGTACCCTGAGAATCTCTCTGTGCCACCAGACCACGAATAGTCTAGATACAAGTGACAGAACTGGATGTCATGTCCCTCCCGGTTAGTAATGTCATACGGAAAAAAAACCACTATCATAACCACTGTTTGTAACCACACTCGTACCCACTGTCTAACCACTCTCATACCCATGGTACTCAAGGCTCACCGTCACTGTTACCCTGACACTACCTTCGACAACTGTCTAGAGTTCTGCGCTAGGATGTCTAAAATATAGTTTACGCCATCTTACAAACTTAACTCCCATTTCCGTCACCAATCTGGAGACGTCTATGTCAAGCCACATTCACTCAAACACATGGATCAGCAGTCACACAGAGGCACATCCAACTTCAGCTAATTTATCTAGTGCTGAGGTTACTTGTTGATATGACTCAATGTTTCTTATAGACTTATTTCAGATGTCCTGTCACCCAAACTCTCACAGTAAATAAAAATTAAGTTGAAATCAGTGTAATTCTGTTGATGGCATTACAATAGGAATTTTATTTAGGGTGTGAATGTAGGGAACGCAAGAAAAGTTAAGTATATGTGCAGTTTTTGTATCAAAACATTACAAAATAAATCAAATAATGCTTCAATAAAAAACACACAAGAGTTTAACTTTCTTCATATTATGGTGACCTCGACTGTTCTTGAATGCCTATAAAGGGTGTCCTAAAACATAACTTTTTCTCTTCATTTAAAAATTTTATCATCTAATGCAGCCATATTCATGACAGATATTAAACAACTTTTAATATCACCATGTGAAGAAAATTAAAGTCTATGTTTCTACTTTGGCAATGGTGACCTGGTGGTCTAGGGGTAAGGTGTCAGACTTCTGTGCTGAGGGTACGGGGTTCAATCCTCGGTCCCGGCACAGATTTATCTGAATGCCAAACACTTCCTTCACCTCTGACAAGATGTGTATTAATCACAACTTGTGAATATGAGGAATGCCAGGCCCCCACCGTGGTTTGGATTCCACATTAAATTGTAGGTCCTCCATTTCATCTCCCAATCACCCTATCATCACACATTAGCGTAAGTGCGTATAACCCGAACGGGTAGTAAGACGCGGTGCTAATAATAATAATAATACTTTGGCAATATTTGATTTATATTGGGCAAAAAAGGTTTTTTTCTATAAATACTGCAAAACCACCGAGCATTTTTCGTGTCCCCCTTCATTCTCACCTTAAAGAATAGCAACGTCCCCTCGGTATCTTCAATACTCCGCTCTATACAATCTCAGTATAACGAGCCAGGATTTGAACACCAAACTCCCCGTCAATGCTAATACAGACGCTGACATCGTTAAGCCAATCTCATAGTCAGACTTAGTACGCCTCAAGTGCAGTGCTCAACTAAAACAGGACGACACTTACCTAGACCAGAATGGAATGGGCCAGTTTCATATGCGAAACTGACCCATTTCATCCTGGTCTGGGTAGGTTTTGTCCTTTGTTTAGTATAGCGCCGCTTTTGAGGCGCACCAAGTCTGACTATGAAACTGGCACATTCCATTCTGGTTTATATAGGTGTCGTCCTGTATTTATTATAGCACCGCACTTAAGGCACAATCATCTGACAATGAAACTGGCCGTCTCTCCACTTGCCCACTAGTGCGTGTCAGGTCGTCAAAGCCAGAAGTAGCTAGCCTATTGCCTGCCTATGCTCAAATTAAATCCACAATGCACCTATAAAATCAAAAGTTTATATAAAACACTAGTAATTTTTAGTTTATGTAAAAAAAATTAAACCAGGGAAAAACAGATAATTTCTCACTAAGCTATAACTGAAAAATACTGTAATATTTAAGAATTTGGGACAGTTAACCGCAAGCTTAAATAGAAGCCTTTGCACAGAAGAAAAATAAATATGAAAACTAAGCACGCTGGTTCAACTGTTTAGCTTATATATTCACCTTCAAACATTGGGTTGCGTAAGAACTTCATAGATATTCCCATCAAGGTCAAATCATTCTGATCTACGATAACATTACTTCACAGTAGGCCTAATACATTGTTTGAATAGTGAAAGTTAATTCCTTTAAACTACTATTTAAAGTTTCTGAAAAATATAGAAAATCCAGGGATTTTTTTATTTTAAAAAAGATTAGGAGAAACTCCTGTTTAGATGACCCTTACCTGTGGAGGTGACTGCTGATGCGCCACTAGTGCTCCGACGTCTACGACGCTAGGTGACCGTCCCGGATCTGGTACGGGGTCACCTTGACTCGAAGATATGATTAGCACCAGCCCCAATAGGCTGGTAGTTGCCGCAACGTATTGCATTCTCACCTGCAAGACAAGGAAGGATTCAACTCTTAGCCAATACATGGTGGTACTATCGTTGCCAGACATAAACACTTACTTGGACAAAATACGGTACATAGAGTCTTAAAAGTTCATTTCATCTGGATATTAAAGACACGATTTCGATAAACGGGTTTTTTGCATTCTTCACTTGACAACAACGCATTGGGATAGTTTTAATAGGGCTTTTTTTTTTCAAAAATACTCATTTTCCCTTTTTTTTCTATATGTTTTTTTTAAATATGGCAAAACGATCTCACTGATTACAATATTTCAGATTTTAAAATTAGGATACATAAAACCGCAACACAATGCGATGGATCGAACTGTAGGCTACTACTACTACCTGCGTTAGCTGCGTGCTATCGATGGTGTCAGAGGGATCCTAAAAGAGGGTAGTGTGGGTATTCGAGAAAAGGTGTTTTACCATTTTTATATCAAAACTATTTTTAGAGAAAAAAATATTGCTCCATAATAACACAGAGTTTGACTTTCTTCACATGGTGATATCAGCAGTTTTTTATCTGCTAAGAGCAAAGTGGCATTAGATGAGAGACTTTTCAAACAAAGAGCAAAAGTTTTCATTAAATTTCAGGACACCTTGACAGATATTTAAGATATGTTTAGGTCACCATGTAAAGAAAATTAAACTTTATGTTTTTAATGGAGAAATATTTCATTAATTTGGTCAAAAAATGTTTTGCCATAATCATTGCAAAAACCACTGGCCTTTTCTCGTACCCTCTACGAGGACTGACCCACATCGCAAACGTTTTGAAATAACACATTAGTTAAGAAATGTTTTCTTATTTTAAAATATGGCTGACTCCAAAATGTAAGCGAAATATATCAACCTCTTTTGATGTAATTAAAACCTTACTTTTTAAATTTTATAGTTTAATTCTACCGTTATATAAAAAAAATTTAATTTACTTTTATCGATGTTTCACACAACATAATTGAAATCCAAACGCTGAGAAACATGCCTCTAGCCTTCATCAAACAGTATTTTTTTTTAAACAGCTACAACATAACATTTTTTTTAAATTGATAATTTCTTTAGTGGTTTTGAAGTTTCAGAGCTACCATTACCTTAAGACATATCAAAGTGTGAGAATATTTCCCTTGAAGTAGTATTAGGTTAATTTTCACGTCACCCACCTCGGTGGCATAGTTAGCTAACGTGTTAGTCGTGTTGAGCTAGACTGCCAAGGACGGGGAGATCGAGGTTTGAATCTTGGTCGGGTGAACTGGGAGTGGTTTGTCCTAAATGGTTTTCCAATCCCCCTCCAAGCAAATGCGGGTTAACATCCTCTAAATTCAACCTTACCAATTCATAATCTCTTAGTGTAATTAGTACGTAAGCGTATAACCCAAATGGATAGTAAGACGCGGTGTTAAATAAATAAATATATCAATAATTTGCACGTAGTTTATATAATCATTCTTTTTATAAATAATTTGCACGTAGCTTACATAATCAGTCTGTATACAAAGTGAGCATAAAATACCTGTACTTGTTTTGTAAATAGTATTTTCCTACAAGGGCACGTGGAAAGTACCTTTCAGTTTCCAAGTTATAATCAAAAGGTGAGACAGTCTGTTAGGTGCACCGTACCATCTGTATATTAAATGCTTTTAAAGAGTGCATTTTAATTTTGATTAAATATTGTATTAGTTTAAATTTTGTAGGGCAAGGTGAGGGAGGACAGACCAGCATGATACTTTTCTCCGATCCAGTTCCTCGCCCTAATATATATGATATATCTCTGTTTCTCAATCTTATATTTAAAAATATGATACCCCATATTACGAAATCTTTCAAGTTAAACTCTATTTACTCTCAAAGAATATTTAGAGATGAACAACCACTCTGTTACGTTTTGAAAAACAAAGAATGGATTCGCACACGCGAAAATAAATCCATCTAGCCGAGCCAGGGCTATAACCGTGATATTTGCGCAGATAAAAACAGGTGGGCTGGAAGAGGTTACCATGATTACTGTCCTTTCATTTGATGGTGTTTTTTTTAAAGCCTTCTGGTTCTATTGAAGTCTCTCGAAGGTAATCATTCTAATGACCTGACTCGTTGGTCTCATCTTGCGGATTCTTTACTCAAGTCTTACATAAATAAACATGTCTCGTGTAAAAACGACCTATATGGTGACAAATATAGATGAGACAATTTAACTCTGTGGACTTTCAGGTTGATCAATATTTCTCTGAATGGCATCAGTGAGCATGCGTAATAAACATCAAGAACATATAGTCTGGTAAAGTGGTAGTGGAGAAGCCTGGATTAGAGTTCCACCCGGGTGTGCTCGGGTTAATTTCCTGATTTGTTTCCCTCTTTCTCTCCACGAAAATTCGAGTACATTTAATTTAAACTTTACCTTTCTCGTTTCTACCCAAATAATGTAATGTAATGTGGATTAATAAGGAACGTAGTGAGAGTTTGCTTAAAACCAATAACTATCCACTTCTTTGAATTACTATACGAACTTAGCTTATGTGCCAAAGTTTCTAAGAGTTTTTTGTTATATTCATATTAACGACAGTTTACATATAAAATTGTAACTTGCACTATTTTTTCTAGTATTTTTAAGAATCACAAAATGAATTTAAAAAAAGATAAAACGCAATTGTAAATTTCCAATGTAGTAAAATAGTTTTCGAAATTCAGTTATCAGTAAACTAACCTCAAATGATTTTGATTAAATAAATGATCGTACATTCTTAACTATCATATGAAGCACTCCCAAGATACTGATTTTGAACATTAACGCTAGAGATATTTTTTTTAAACACAAAATTGTCTAAAATTCACAATCAGTAACCTACCTTTAAACTACACCTCATACCCACTTCTAAAAATCCCCATGTTAAGTTTTTTAACGCCACTTCATACTACCTTATTTGGTTCAAAGTGGTTTTAGGGAGTAGAAAGGCAAATGTTATAGGAAATGTTCACGCATTTTCATGGAGGGAGAGTGGAAAAACATTTTGGAAAAACCATCCTTTGTACACCCGATCGAGATTCGGAGCTCGATGTCCCCATCATTGGCAGTCTAATCTACTTCAACCGAGTGTATTAGACCAAGCTGCCACCGAGGCGTGTATGTTAAAGTTATTAAATCTTTAGAGCCATTTTCAAAATATTTCAAATTTTGGAAAATCAGCCGTCAGTATATAAGTAATTTGATGGATAAAATAAAAAAACACCCTAAGATACGACAGTATAACATCTAAATATAGGGTAAGAATAGAAGCTATTTAGTCGTTTTGATTATAACCACATGGGCTGACTGACAGACAAACATGAGGACACACAGAAATACCCAATTTGTTGTGTTCGAAGGCATATCAAACATTAAGATTCATTATAATCTCGAGATATAAAATGTTTATCATTAGAATGTTTTCTCTTTGATTGTCTTAACAATCATCTACAGGTGATAAATTTGATATAGTATTTGGTTTCTGAGCAGAGAATGTCACAGAGATTTCTTTTGATTACATCAGATATTTCTTTAATTAAATACTAAAATAATTTTAATTTTGTCTTTTACATTATTTTTTTCTTTAACAAAAATGTCTTAAAACTAGTGGATCGTTGCAGTAATGCCTGCATGTTGTTGCACTGAAATTTATTCTAAATTATTTATTGGGAAAAAAATACATAGATTAAGACCTCACTTGAATTATTATTATTATTATTATTATTATTTAGCACCGCGTCTTACTACCCGTTCGGTTTATACGCTTAAGTACTAATTACACTAATAGATTAGGAATTGGGAAGGTTTAATTTAGAGGAAATGAACCCGCATTTTCGTGGAGGGGGAGTGATAAACCATTTAGGAAAACCACCCCCAGTTCACCCGACCGAGATTTGAACCTTGATCTCCCCGTCCTTGGTGGTCTGGCTCAACACGACTGGCGCGTTAGCCAACTTCGCCACCGAGGCGGGTCTCACTTGAATTTCTGATTAAAAGTTTACTCGTCAAAGGCTATCAAATCACATCGTTATTTAGCTTTCATTCTTTATTTTTAATCAAAAATTATATTCTCCCCCTTCACGCCACGATGAGAAATTTAAAACGACCCCTCTCCCAGCTCTCTATCTATTCGTCCCACCAAACCACTAAAGTAAGAATTATTAAGCTGTTATTATTTTTAACCAAAGAGATATTTTATTTACCGAAATACAATATTATGCAAATAATGGTTTCCATGGTGATGTGAACAAAGAATGATTGTACAGTTTAGCCACTGCCAACACAGAATGAAAATTTGAAATATTCGCAAGAAAAATTTAGTTTTAGTTTTGGGCTAATACTTTTGCCGCCCTCCTAGAGCCCTAACATTTAAAATTACTTCGTTGGCTAAAATCGGTAAAACCTTTTACTCTTAATTTCAACTACCAAAAATGGGAGTATTAAATTATATATAAAAATGTGTGTATATGTGTGTGTGAGGAGAGAGAATGTGTGTGAGAAAAAGAGTGTGTATGAGAGAAAGTCAGAGAGTGTGTTTGTGTGTGTGTGAGAGAGAATATATGAGGGAGAATGCGTGATAAAGTGTCTGAGAGTGTGTGTGTATGAGAAAAAGATAATGTAAAATTTTGGGAGGGATATTGTGTGAAAGAGAGTGAAAATGTGAGGGCAAGTGAGAGAGAGTTTGAAAGAATTAGTGTGAGAGAGATTTAGAGACAGAGTTTGAAAAAGTATGTTGGAAAGAAAGTTAGAGAGAGAAACTGAGAGTGCTAGTATGAGATAAAGAGAGTTTGAGAGAGAGAGAGTGAGTTTGAAGTAGAGAGAGTGAGAGTGATTCGGAGAGAGTTTTAGAAAGAGGGAGTTTGAGAGGGAGAGGGAGTTTGAGAGATAGAAAGCCTTTGGGGAAGATATAGCGTTTAGTGATAGAGCATCTGAGAGAAAGCTTACGATAAATAGTATAATAAAGATAATGTGAGAGAAATTATGTGATATAGAGTTTATGTGAGTGTAGATAGTGTGTGAGAAAGAGGGATAAAGTGTAAGAGATAGAATGAGAGAAGATCAAATGAGAGAGTGTGTCATAGTGTGTGTGTGTGAGGAGAGAGAGTGTGATAGAAAGTGTGTGAGATCGTGAGAGAGTGTGTCATATAGAGATAGAAAATGTAAAAATGTAAATGTGGTACAAGAAACATTGCGGTACTTTGAAATATCATTCCCTCAAGTTAAGTATCAACATGGAAAGTTAACTGAACTTAATGTATTTGTAATAATGTGAAAAGATGATGGGTTACACAAAACATTACTTTTAAATATATCCTCAAAATTAAGTGGTAAAATGAAAACATAGCTTAACATTTGTATTTGTACTGTGTTACTCTTTGCTAAAATGAACATCAAAACTCATTATTTGAAAAAAATGAGCACCAAAACTCATACTTAGAGAGTTAAAATGGCTATTTTTTTTAACATTATTCAAGAACGTTTTATCGTTTTTGTGCTTGTAATACATAACTAAACATATCCATACATAATTTTTATTATTCGCAAAACAAATTGTAGACAATATTTTCACGAACTTAACAACTTAACCTTTTAGTTTTCGAATTATGGTCAATATTATTGATTTAAATGCGAATTAACGATAACAACATTACAATAAAAATAAATGATCCCCAGCCAAGGAATCTCAATTTAGATGTGTTATGGCCAGCATCCAAAGAGAAATATTCATCCAAAGAGAAAATTGTGATGTGTTTGGACCAACAAATAAAGATTGAGTTATTATTTCTTAGCCAAAGCGATATATTTTATTTAGAAATCTACAGTCATGCAGCAAATAACGGTTTCCTTGGTGACTAGCCAAAGAATTAAAAACTGAAAATTCTCTGTAAAAATAGGGTTTTCATGGAAAACTACTATTTTTCCCGACATCCTGGACTCCTAACCGTTTAAATGAGTGGTCGTAGGTCAATATCTGTTCAGTCATTTTTTCGTAATTTCTATTACCGGAAACGGCTTATCAAAATATTTATAAGATACTTTATGTAATCACTGGTTAGTAGCTCAATACTTATTTTGCCGTGTGCTTTGAAAAATAAAAAATCTTTGAGCACATAATTCACTGAATGTATTGTTTATATTTCTTATTTTAGAGGAATTACTTACTTAATAATTTTCATATTAATTGTGAGACCTATGAATTTATAACATATGTTTAAAATTAGTTGGCTCCTACATTAATTTCAATGAAATATTACCCAATCAATTTAGAAAATGTACGTTTTAATATGGGTTATATACTCACCCCCTTTTGGCATGAAAAATAATTATGTGCTTTTATTTATATAATGGGACTATGGCTGTAATAATATAAATGGCCAAACCGACTCACTGACTCACGCATAACCGTATTTACCCGACCCCTGGTCCCAGAAACTTGAAATTTTGCGTAAAAGTTAGTTTTAGGTCCTAAACAAGATTAGATAGGACTTAGAGAAATTTTACCTCTAATAGGGGGAAAAGTCAGTTGAAAGTTTTCAAAATTCCCCAACATGTATTTTTAAATATCAAACTTAGGGAGCTGAAATTTAAAATGAAGGTTTTTTTTCTAGAATTATAAGAGACGTTTTAAAGGGTTTTTCAATTTTTATAGGCTAAGAAAGGGGCGAAGGGTATGGGACTTGCTCATCACCGTATTTTCTCAACACCTTGTGCTCTGAAACTTGAATTTTTGCTTGGCAGGAAGGTAGCGGGATTGCTCCATACAACCATACATATCAAAAATAGGTAAATTTCAAAAGGATCTTTCTGAAAATTGGGGCCTATAGCTAGAAAAGACTTCAGATGAGCTGGAAAACTAATATTTGGCAGAGAGATATAGATTCAACTCCAGTTAACCAAAGAGATCTCTGAGTTTAAACTTTTTAAAAGTTAATTGTAAAAAAAGGGATGGGTGGGATCAAAAGTTCAAAAACTAATCGTAAATAACTAATTCCCAGTTTTGTAAAAAAAACAAATTCTTGCAGGCAGGTAAAAATATAACTCTAAATAAATATTGAAGGATGAAAATATTATTTTTTTGTTGGGAATTTTAGAAACAGGTGCAGGACTTATAAACAAAAAAAACCTTTTAGGTATAGTAGAAAATTTAAATTAGATATGCTGATAGATGGAAAACTCCAGATAACCATATTCGTATTAAAATTATGAACTTTTAAGAAGGAGATGTTTAAATGGGTTGGTTAAATTTCCATAACTAATAAAAACAACTTCTTTACTGTGTGGTAGAAAGCAGAAATAAATCAGGAAGGCTTAAAGACGAGTTTAAATAATAAAAAAAGCTTAGTATTTTTAATGTAAAAATAGGTTAGAAGGGAGTGGGGTTAGTAATAAAATAAAAAAGACTTTTAGATAATATATAAAATGAAAATTTTGTTCCGGATCACTTCAATTATATTTTTAAATATTTACTAATTAGAAAGGGGGGCTAGTAAAATAAGTTCCCAAAATTAAAATAATAAATTATTTGTCAGTGTGGCAGAAGATTGAAATTTGTGACCACACCAAATAACGATTAAGATCTGATCATTAAATTTTAAATTAAGAAGGAGTAAATGGGGTATCCTAAGAATTCTTAAACTAATTATAAAACACTTTTTGGTTCGATATAAAATCGAATTTTGACATATAGTTTAATAGACCTTCCTCGAAAGACAAATGACGCCTGACCATATCGAATTTCAAAATCAAACCCCAGGAAATGGAATATCTCAAAAATGATATAGCTAATAAAGAACACTACTTTTCAGTGAGGATTAAAATTGAAATTTGCAAGCACGTAAAAAACCATCCAATAATTAAGTGAATATTAAAATTTCAAAATTTGAATTTGGGAACTGAAAAAGGATCGGGGTGGTATTGGCGAGGAAGTTGTTTTAGCTTAAAATATTTACAAAATTACTATAAAATTGTAACTGCATGGCCTTAATTGGAAGGCGTGTTTGTGTAAACGTTGTATGTTATAAGCTGTGAATGGCAAAAAAAAGTTGCGAGGTTGCTATGATGATTTTATAAATAAATAAACTAAAGGAGCTGACCCAAAAGGTGGTGTCAGCATTCCTTAGCTAGAAACCAGGCCATAGGTCGTATTAAAATGAGAAAGATTGAGCCCCTCAAGACTGACTACAGAACATCGTAACCTAGGGGTCATGCTGCCAGTTTCTGGGTCACGCGGTCTAAGACGCCGGTTCACCAGTTCCAGTTCAGGGATAGCTACTCAAGACCAGGGAACCCGGTTCGGTGACCGTGCAGAGACCACCTAGTATTCAGACAGACCATTGGGTAAACCTCATAACACCTCGTTTTGTAAACGCTTACTAATATTTTCTAATTTTTTCATTCTAACGCCACTTTTAACATCACATCTGTAATAGATATAGTAGTATTAATAAACCTCTTTATAATCCAAGTCTAATGTTAATCACAAACCCACGCAAGTAGTCTATATCATCACCCCCCTATCCTCGGCCAAAGACATCCTGACAGATCCATAGGTCCACACAGTTTAAGATACTAAAGGGGAGTGGTGACAAAATCATATTTTTTTAGCTGGCATGGAAGAAAATTCCAATTTACCTAGTTTGTAAAAGGACCAACCCACAGTAATCATAAAAGCTGGAAAGTTTGGAATTTAATTATATGGGGCGGGAAATGGCTAATTGACAACAAAAAAATCTCAATATTGTAAAAAATATGAATAGCGTATAGGCAGAGGAAATATTTTAAAAATAAACTAACACAAAAACTAAATATTATCTCAAAGGGGATAACATTAGCTTTTCAATAGTAAAGCTAAAATTCAAAGGGTAATTTTTAGCGCTTATCTAGCAGCGACATAACATTTAGAATAAACGCAATCTGGTTAATTGTGATGTTTATTATTTAATGTTTTTCTGTAACAGAATTTATTATTTATGTATGCTCTTTGGTAAACCATTATACTCCTTTATCCAAAATATGTCTGTAACAATGTATATTGGTTCGCTTATCATATTTTATGATCGTGCTTAAGTAAAGATGGTGTTAATGTACTGCGTTTGTTTATGCATTCAGTTTATGCACAAGGTATGTCTCGAAAATTTAATTCATTTCAATTTATTAACTATCAAGATTGGTTTGTGATTGCCATAGTCAGCTCAGGATTGTACAAAGAGTAACTATTGAAAAGTGGGCAGCTGGATGTTGAACGTTATAATTTTATATAGTTTTCGTGCTTCTTAACCGTAAGAAAAACGGGTAAAACTTCTAGTTACTAAACTTATTAGTACTAAGCCAACATTCTGAAAAAACTGTGTATCAAAATAGTATGCTTTGATCAATGTTTAACTGAAGTTACATATTATCTAAATTAAGGAAAATTAAATAATTCATGCTTAAAATCTAGTAATTTTGTTATTAGTTTGAGTGTAAATGTATTCAAATTTATGTGGATGGAGATTGTAAATAAACCAGGTAAAAATAAATAAGTGAAAAAAACACTCGAATACATCCAGTAAGGATTACAACCCCAGCCTTCCTCCCCGTCATCAGAAAACCAGACAAGACAAGACTGATGCCCTTGCCGGCTTTGCCCACCAGTCCGTGTCACCCTCAAATTTAAATTTAGATAATACCGCCAAGTAAATTACCGCCAGGTAATCATCCAAGTTACAGTTAAACAGCTCGGTATATCTATTTGCCATTTTAATCAGTTTTAATTGCCAGAGATGCTCCGGTAGATCTGACCTGAAACCAGACGAAGCTGTTTGAGATGGGGTTGACTGTAGGAAGTTGTTATAGAAGGGGGGTAGGAGGAATGTGGGTAGAAGTAGAGTTAGCTCGTTCTAACAGTCTCGCTAATTATCATATTTAGCTTGGAGAGTTTCTCTCCCGCCAAGTCCTCCAAACTGATGAGATTTCGATGGCGCTCTCTTCGAGCTGTTACCGTTTGTAGTAGGCGTATCGCGCAAAATAGAGAGCCAAAAAAGAAGGGGGGGTTTAATTTGTGAAGTTTTTGAGTGTTTTCGGTTTATATTGGCAAATTATACAGGGGCGTGAAATAACGGGGTGTGAATAAATTATGTTTTAGTCAAATTCATGCGATTGGTTATCACTGGGGAATGAATTGAAATCCAAGAAGTTCTATGTTTGTTTTAAATGAGACTTTAGTTATTTTAGTATGAGAGACTAGTAAAATTCTAAACTATGATTAATTAGTATTTGTAAATATTTGCTGCTGAAATAAAATATTGTTTTTAGTTTATAGATTTAAATGTTTTGTTTCAATTTGGACTAACTAACTCGTTGGCCTTAAGGAACTCTAAAGTTCATTTCAAGACCACCATAACGTAAGCTCACCATAGAACTCTATCATGAAACGTCTCCACCCAATTCTTAACCTGCCCCCAGCATCATTCAAATACATTTTCACATGATGTTTCCATCGACTACCTGGCATACCAAGGTGTATTGATTCTTCAGGTTTCCCTACAAAAATTTTCTCTACACATTACAGTATATGATTTAGAACACATGCGAATAATTTTATCTTATTTAGATATTATTATATACAACATTTTGGATTTTAAAATTCCCCCTTAAATATAAAAAAAATCTTATCGATGGGCACATGGGCTAAACGTACAGCTCGACTGGACTGAATTGCCAACTACGGACGGTAACTGCTCAAATCCAAGGTGGGTGTGTTGAGGGTATTTTCTCCTAATTATTTCCCAATCTTATTGCCCGCAAATTCTGGTACATTTTAGCTATATCACTTTTTTTTATCATCCCTACCCCATTATCATAAATAAAATGTGGGCAGTCAGGAAGGAAAGTAAGGCGCTGTTTAAAAACATTTAAACAAATTGACCTAAGATGATATGAAACTATCCAATCATTAAGAAATAAATAATTAGCAAACAGCTTTCATACTATACATAAAAAAGGGCGCAATGTTTTATGTTTAAATCAAACTACCTATGTTGTTCTTTGTACTCCAGTAATATATTTCGTAGATTATTTGTTTAACTATAAATTCAATTTATGCACAAGCATAGAAGTACATAGTTATAAACCTACGTGAAATACGCCAACAAACAGAATAGGTTATGCATCTATTTTCATCAACTAATGAATGTTGCATGACACAAAGCCCGCATTGGCGCCCTTATAAATATTATTATTATTATTAGCACCGCGTCTTACTACCCGTTCGGGTTATACGCACTTACGCTAATGTGTAATGGTAGGATGATTGCGAGATGAAATGGAGGACCTACAGTTTAACGTGGAATCCTGGAGGCCTGGTGGAGGCCTGGCATTCCTCACATTCACAAGTTGTGATTAATACACGTCTTATAAATATAATTAATAGGGTAAGGGAGTTAATGAATACAACTGGAACAATTAAAAACACAACTTTTTTTCTAGCACTACGTCATACTAACCATTCGTGTTAAACGTATACGTGGCAATTACACTGGGGGTTTTAACAATTAGGAAGGTTATAGTTGGAGGAAATGTACCCACATTTGTGTGAAGGGAAAGTGGAAATCCATTTTGGGGAAAACCACCCTCAATACACCGGACCGATATTCAAACCTTGATTTACCCGTCATCGGCAGTGGTGTCTACTCCAAGAGTGACGTCTCAGACCATGTGGCCACTGAAGCATCAAACGCAACAATTTAAATTAGTTATATAATTTTTTCTGCCAGGATTTACTTCAGTCCATCCATATTTATTTACACTAATGGCTTAGAAATTAAGGAGGCATGTACCCTCTTTTGTACTAAAAAAATACCCACCGTTACACCCAGAATATATTTTAACCCATACCTTTCCTTTACCTTCCAACCAGACAAGACGAGACTAACGCCCTTTGAAAACAGCGTGCTTAGTGGTGAAGATATTATAAAATAAGTTTATTTTTATATAATCTCTCCTTAATATCCATCCAGGCTTTCTAAATTTAATTACACCAATGTTGAGTAAATAAAGATGGGTTTTAGGTGAAACCTACTCACATTTGCGTTGAGGTGAATGGGAAAAATTTTGGGAAAAACACTTTATTCACACTAGGCCTAGCTTTTAACTCGAACATTCCTATCTTCAGCAAACAAGATTAGACAATCTTAATGTTTAGTCAGAGTGACCACCAATGCAGAAAAAAATATTATATTGTTTATTTGAGAAATGGTTACATAACTTTTAAAATATGAGTATTTATATGTTAATTAAACTGCCCATTTCGTGAATTATTGGGCAAATTTCTGTTAATTCCGTGAACTGGCTTCTTCGTTTGAGCATTTCATGAACTGGGCAAAAATAGAATTATCTCTTGCCCAGGTCACGAACTAGAACGGATTTTTCTATCTACTGTAACGTTAAATGAAATTTGTTTTTAAGATATTATACCCAAACTAGCTTAATCCATCCTTCCATTCTAAAATGACTAAAATTTAAATTAACTTAAAATTCAAACTTGTTCTTCGCTTGTCCATTTCGTGGACTGGGTTAAAACTTGTCCATTTCATAAATGTGTTCACGATTGGAGCTACCCAGTTCATAAAATAACCAGATCATGAACTGGGCAGCACAATTCATTAACATGACTTTTTTTTACCCAGTTCGTGAAATAGTAAGGGCTAGAGGCAAGTTCACGGAATGGGCAGAAATTTGCCCGATTCATGAACTGGACAAATTCACATATACATTCAAAGTCTTACGTTTGATATCTTACTGAATCGTAAGAAGAGACACTTTGGGGGCCACGTTGAGAAATGTATCCAATACGACTTGCTATATAACCACAAAATGACCCGCATAGTGAGGTTTTATATCATTCCCAGTGCGGTCTTCAAAAATACCTTCCAAATCTTCTCTTTTTTCCCTCCTTCCATTTACCATTTTATGGCTATGGAAGAAAAGAAATCCTACATTCCCATTCGTAGAATATATGAATCGTAAAATACCTTGATACTCTAAGGAAGGAAATGAGGTGTTTCGTTTTTGAAGTGACTGTAAGGTCAGTCATTTTATTTCTTTGTAACCAATATTTATCGTAAAGAATAAAATTGTCTTAAGCCATATAAAATTGTACGTACATAGTTTGATTCTCAAATATAACCGTATTAATATGTAATTAGCCTAATGAAAGGGATGACTTTGTCTCATACATAAAAATATATAATTATACAATACATTTCAATACATTTTGACCTAAATATGCACCTAGGAATGGACAAATATAAACAGCTTTCATATTACTTTAATGAGTTGATAGACGTTTTAAAGAATTTGTTCAAATTAGAGATGCAATCGGTATTTAATCCTCTGTCTGTGCACATTTCTTGGTTAGTATTTGTTATTTAAATAACTTAGAGTTTTTAAAAATAATTATTACTGTGAAAAACTAATTAGTATATCTATTGATGAGACCAGCAGGAAAATATGCTTAGAAGTGGACTCTGAGAAGAGTAAGTATATGATCACACAAATAACATAGATTGGGGACGGACATTTAGATATTACATTGTACAACTTATAATTTGGTTAGGTTAATGAGTTAAAATATTTAGGATAAAAGATATCGAACAATATTAGATACCAGAGTGGAAATTAGGAAGAAATTGCAGTCGGTAAGTTATATTCCTTGGTACGTAAATCGTTAAATTCTATCCTGGTGTTAATAAATATAAAATTTCGAATAAACTAAACAATAGTTTTATCGGATTTTAGTTAGGGTTTTGAAATATAGTATCATACCTTACACGACGAGAATAAATTTAGGGTGTTAAAAAGACAAAGCGACTTAAGACAATTTTTGAACAAAAAATATTTCAAGGTAATGGAGAACGGAATGCCTGAAAAAGAGAGAGTAAATTGAGGTGGTCTTTATATTATAATTAGATCACGATAGTGATAGGTCACGTACTTATGTAAATGAGGCTATAAAATTTTAAGTTCTCAATTCCGTTGAGTACGTAAGTATTGTAAAGTACTCACTCCTCTAAAAATATGAATCATTAATAATTACTTTAATTTATTGTGATGTTTTCAGCAGACTGTGTAATAGAGAAAATTAAATTAAAGATATAAAACTATATGAGTGGAATATTTTAAAATAATTTTCAAGCTACGTATAAAAGTTGCATACTAAATTATTCTTATTAAATAGCGTTTGACTGTGGACATCCTTAAATTTGTACCTAATCTTTTTTGCTCTAACTATTCTATCTTAGAATCGGACTGATATCTCTAAATGTTTAAATTGTAATATAGTTTATTAAAATTATCATTGAGGGAAATCATATTTGCATGTTGACGTACAAACATACACATATTGAAGAATTTTGGTAGAAGGTACCATATCTGAAAGCTACAAAAGCGGCTTGAATTAAATTAATACATTCATACATCATATAATATAATATTAAGCTGT
Source organism: Timema genevievae (assembly GCA_902155825.1). Classification (NCBI taxonomy): domain Eukaryota; kingdom Metazoa; phylum Arthropoda; class Insecta; order Phasmatodea; family Timematidae; genus Timema; species Timema genevievae. Next base: position 26,279 of record CABFWO010007172.1, read on the forward strand.
TGATTTTTTACAATTCTGTAACCCCCCACGTCTTTCTGTCTGTCTGTCTGTCTGTCTCTCTGTGTCCCCAGCCACATGTCTGAACCAACCCGATAGATTTTGCTCAAGCTTAATAGCTAGATGTTATAGGGCAATAATTTAGGAATCTCTTTAAAATTTTGATGATAGTTCTCAGTAAACCACCCTTAATTTGAGGGCTAGTGTCAAAATAAAAAGTCCTTAATCATTGCCCGATAGCATCTAGCTAGCAAATTTGAACAAAAGTCATCAAACCGGTTCAGATATGTGACCATGAACAGACATGGGGACAGACATAACGGTAAAATCCAATTTTGGGTTCAGACACACATAAAACTTAAATATTCCATCATAATCTCAAGGTATTAAATGTTCACGAATTCATTATAATAATATATAATCTTTAGATTGGAAAATAAAAAGTAAAATACAACTGTTTTATAATTAAATAACAATTAAATCGGAGTCATTGAAATAGTGGTCCAGTAAATATGCAAAAAGCCACACTTTGGTTCAGGTATTCTGGTTAGAACATAATCGTGTATCTAATAGTCTGCTGTGAGACGGGCTATAAAGGTGGGGTTGAAGAAGATGTGCGTCAAGGACATTATACTTGAAAGTCTCCTAACAAAATCTTTTTGTTCCAAAATAAATCAAATAATGCCTTAGTAAATATAAAATATTTTAATTAGTTACACAGACTAATCCCGACTGTTCTTAAATCTATTTTTGGGTTTAGTGACATTTGATGAGACAGATTTTTAATAAAAATAAAATTCTTAATTCAATTCAACGATGTCCATGATAAATATTCAAGAAGTGCTGTGAACACTTTGTGTAGCAAATTAAAACAAATGTATCTCAATATTTTATTTAAATGTAAAACCAGTTTTCAGCTATGAGAACGTTAAAAATAGTTATCTAAACTCACATTCCCTTCCATCCCTCTTTAAAACACATTAATCATTTTAAATGTGATTGCAGTTCGATGATTTGTTAAACCTTCCACTTGTTAAGAGGGAGTAAATATGGGATGGAAGGGCTGAATAAAGCGCAAAAATATTGCCTATTTCTGGCACAGTTTCCGGGATTATGAAACACCGCAGAAGTGTGTGGTATTTTTTATCTTGTAAATCAAATAAAGTTCTATGTTTGTATTGGAAGATATTTGAATATATCTTAGTAAT
>CABFWO010007173.1:8802-27478 GCA_902155825.1 Timema genevievae
CCCCCCCGAAATTATTGGCTGGCTACGGCCTTGTTTCCCCCTAATGCCCTCCAACTAACGAATTGCCCGTCCCAAAGATAGAATGAGCTCTGCAGTGCTGTATGTCACTCAACGGTAATGTGATCTATACTATAATATAACACACATTAAGTACCAGATCGAAGGAATCGCACGACACACTGAACAACTTTACCTCAATATTATTATTAGTTAAATTTAAAACTCTACATTGACATTTAATTTTTTGTGTGGGTAGCTATCGATTCATTTTAAAATATATAAATTGGTTTAACTACATTAAAATTATGCTTATTTAAAACATACTGGTATTAGCAATAATTGTTAATAGTACAGGAAAAAATATAGTTATTTTTGTATGACTGGAAAATGTAAACGTTCAGCCAATAAAAGGCACCCTCAGCGCACCCAGCTGATATTCGAGCCTTGACCTATTCATTGATTGCAATCCAGACTCTACTCTAAATATTACCTCCCACGTCTTTTCCCCCAGGGTAGAGGCAGCAGCCTCGTACTGTCTGGCTTGTTGCCAACATTAAAATAACATTCTGGTCACTACGAGCTATTTAGGAAATATACATTAAAAATATAAAGCATACATATTAATGTAAAAAGAAGATAAAGAAAAAAGAAACTAAAATGTTTTACAAATTTAATAAACAAGATAAGTAAATTATTTAAAATTCAGTTTTGATTGAGTTAAGCACTTAATTGATGGATTAAATAGCCAAGCTGTTATATTATATTTTAGTTACAATTATAGCCGCATCTAAATATAATAAATATCACGGATAGCTCAGTGGTTAGAACATTGGCATATTAAGCCAAAGGTCCAGGGTTCAATTTTCGTGTCCAGGAGACATTTTTCAATTTAACGTATATTTTATTAACTTGTAAGAAAATATGGAATTATTGGCAAACTGTTTTTAGTTATATTTAATTTAGCGCATTCTGGTAAATGGCATGTAAACAATTATTTTATAAATGTCAATGGAATGGAGGTGGGTATCTTTATCAACACTCCCTTATCCTGGGTGCTGGAAGAAGAACAGCAATATAACATCACTCCCTTATCCTGGGTGCTGGAAGAAGAACAGCAATATAACAACACTCCCTTATACTGGGTGCTGGAAGAAGAACAGCAATATAACATCACTCCCTTATACTGGGTGCTGGAAGAAGAACAGCAATATAACATCACTCCCTTATACTGGGTGCTGGTAGAAGAACAGCAATATAACAACGCTCCCTTATACTGGGTGCTGGAAGAAGAACAGCAATATAACATCGCTCCCTTATCCTGGGTGCTGGAAGAAGAACAGCAATATAACATCGCTCCCTTATACTGGGTGCTGGAAGAAGAACAGCAATATAACATCACTCCCTTATACTGGGTGCTGGAAGAAGAACAGCAATATAACAATCACTCCCTTATCCTGGGTGCTGGAAGAAGAACAGCAATATAACATCACTCCCTTTACTGGGTGCTGGAAGAAGAACAGCAATATAACATCACTCCCTTATACTGGGTGCTAGAAGAAGAACAGCAATATAACGTGAGTACTAACTTGTTTTACAAGTGTCGCGTCGTTCGACCGCCAGTGGAAGAAATCAATGCCCAATGGGGTTTAAACGTTGAATATTTATAGAACTGCATCTTACTACCTGTCAGTGGCGCATTCTGACAAAAATTAATAGGTATATTGTACTCTAAAAGTTGCAGGGGAGATTTTGGGGCCGAGGAACCTCAACCACCGTTGTCAAAGAACGTCAAGGGATTATTTCAAGGGAAATATTTGAAGATGTGTGCCTATAGAAAAGTGGTTCTGACTCTCATATAATCTGGAAAGATTTCTCAGAAAATCTGGAAGCTTCAGGAATAAAATCCGGGACCTCTGGGTCCATAGCCAGAACCTCTGACCACTAGACCACAAAGGCGGTCCTCAAATTGTAATGATATCTACATGGTTAGAAATTTAAGTAAATATTAATGTCGGGGCTAAGAGTGGTATGGGCACATTTCTAAATGCATAAGAGAGACAGATCCTATTTAATTAGCCTAGTGTAATTAAAAGCACACAGCAATACTCAAAGCAAATAAATCATAATAAGAGTAAAATGAAGTGGTACAAGGATCAAGCGTCCATCAGATCTTGGTGAGAGAGAATCAGGTGGATTATCCAACTTACGTTTCAATTATAATTGTTTCTTAAAGCCAACTTATCTCACACAATGCTGCTTGGAAACAAAAGAGTCTCCTAACTTTAGAATTTATGCTCCAGAAGCTATTTAGATGCGTAAACTCTGACTAACATAGGGGAGATTATCTCGGACTATTAATACTCTTTCGCTACGTCATCGGTTTATTGCTAAGATGTTTACACATATATTTTGCTGTAGGCAGCGGTTCACCCAAGGGGGTAGGGGTAGACAGGTTATTGGACCCCCCTCTTTCCCCAACATCACAAATAATGTTAGTAGAAATTTAAATAATATTTATAGCTAAAATATTTATTATTGAAGATGTGTCGAATATATAGGCTACATTTTAATACCAGGCTTCAGGCTTGAGCCAAATATTCAAAAGGTTTACCATTACACACAAAATTAACAATTGAAAAAACATATAAATAATAGCTTCGATACCATTTGCATTATTTAAATCTCTTAATTACTATACAACTACTCCAAATAATTTATAAAAGCATTTAATATTCATAAATATTCTCGGCCTTCAGGGCTTAGGAGGTTGTGCAACCCCAAACTCGCTCTCTCCATCAACATTTCATTCTTTCTATAGCCTTGATTGAATTCCTCTCCCAAAGTAAATGGCTGGGTACGCCACTGATTAAGTAAATGATATCAAAATATATTTTATTTTACCTTATCCTTCTAAATCGTCTTGAAATAGTGAAATTACTCTCCTGACTTTTGGGATTCTTTGATGTTTTATTATATAAAATCACGACTAATAAGTTTTTAATGTAAAACTAAAACTAAAAGAACACTATTAAAACTCCACAAATCATTTCTACTAAAGAAAAACAAGAATTATCGTCAACTACGGTTAAAGTATCCTCATCACCCACTCCCCCCCTTCCTCACCCTACCAGTGCTGAAATGCCTAAATTTTAAAGAGTGGTTAGCTGTGTTTGCCAAACACATGATAATACATGTGACTAGAATGCCTAAACATAACTCAATGTATTTAATTAGTGTATAATTTAAAGTTTGTTACATATACTAACTATTATTTTACAATTAATCTTATATATATATATTTTTTATGTAATTTTACTTAGACTATACTAAATTAGCTTAATAAATAAACATTGTGATCTTGAATCTTTTTTCAATAGTAAGCACAATGCTTAGCTTGTTATACATGAACAGCATGAACTGGGGTGTAAAAACCCGAACTCATTGGCCAATGACTTGTGGGTGAGTGGAAAGGAATATATTGCAACCTCCTAGACATTGGGCAAGGTCATTAGAGCCTCCCTAGCTTGCCTTGTGGTTTTCAAGCAGCAAGCCCTTGGTTTTCTATTGTGTTAAGTACACAGTTTGCACAGAAAGCATCGAATTAAACAAAAAACTAGTCCATATCATTATGGGTAAGCGGCGCAGGACTAGCATACCCGGAGAATACGCCACTGCTACCCGTTCAGGCTACACTCATGATTACGATAATATGGTAGAGATGAGAGGGGTTTAGAAAATGTAGACGCGTTTGCGTGGAGGGAGAGTGATGAAAACATTTTAGAAAAAAATATCTTCTGGACACCCGACAGGAATTTGAATTTCAATATCCTATCATTGATAATCCAGCATGTTACATGAGTGACGCCTTAGACCATTCAGCCACAGGAGCAGCCATCTTAATTATTAATTGTTTTTATTCCAATTTAGTGGTTGTACTTGCAATCAATACTTCTCCAAACAGTTTATTACTTGAAATAATTTTTTTAATGGCGCTGTACTCTTTCATTATAGTGCGAACGTAATTTTTTATAAAATATATTTAAACCCTCTTAAAGCAGGGTTCGATTCCTGGCACGGGTGGTAAATTGAGTTATCTATTTCCATAGAAGACCGAATGGACTTTTTTTCCACTTTGCGTCTATACATCAGAGCTATCCACATTTAAGTACGCCTATAAGGTAAGGATGAGGAAGATTGGTGGATATATTCATATTAAAGTGGAGTAAGAGTGATAAGTTTTGCTTAAATAGACCCAATAGAGCTGATTCGAACCCTCATTTCCAGTCACCGAAATCAGACTAGATGAGCCTGTGTGCCCACCGATGCGAATTGTTTTGTTTTTTTTCTGTTCCAGAGTTAAGCTAGTTTGTAGGCAGTGTGCTGATATGAATTGAATGAGGAATTGTAAAAGCGAAATATATAAATACTAGTTATTTAAAATATTCCTTGTAGTGTGACGTATATAAGTTTGATTGACAAACACATCAACATCGCGTTATTGTGGTGAAAGATTATTAAATTTTATTAGTGAAAAGTTGAGAAACGGTCCTTGTGTGCGGTTGGTCGGAAGAATGCGTTCAATTCAATCAATTTATATTTAGTATAGTGTAGAGGGAAATACCCATATTTGTAAACTAAATAAACTCCAGTTCATCCACCAGGAACTCGAACCAAAGACATGAGCTTGACGTCTAGTCCGCGTACCAATCTTTACTATTGAGTATCCGGTATAGAAAGTGATGTTAGTTTGTGTTTTAAACGTTCATTTTCATCAAACATTATATTTCGCACTGCGTCTTACTACCCGTCAGGGATATAATAGGGAAGCATGAGAAAGGTAGAGTTTTGAAGAAATGTACCCACACTAGCGTGGAAGGTACCCTTGGCACAGGCAGCCGAGATTAGAACGTAATGAAGACAAAAGCTCTATTAAGCCCCAATAAGAACAGACAATTATGTGTTTGGAACTTGACTGTACAAAATAGTAGGTACTTGGTTGGTACCTTGGTTCAAACACTTGCTGGACTAGGAATGAGGATGTAAGATCAAGAGTTGGGGTACATGAGATAGTAGAGGAAGTAAAGATGAGATGGTATGGACACGTAATGAGGATGGAAGGGAAGAGGATTACAAGAAGATTAGTGGATATAATGTATGTAGGGAAGAGACCACAAAGAAGACCAAGGAAGAAATGGGAGGAACAGATAGCAGCGAGAGTGCAAGTGAGAGGAGCAGAGGTAAAGAGAGTGCTTGAGAAATAATGGTGAAACTACAGATGGAGATGAAGGCGTTTTACTAAAAAAAAACCAGCCACAGGCTGGAAACAGTTCAACCCCGGACTTCCAGCACAAAAGTCTGACACCTTACTACAAGATCACCAGGTCACAAATTTTTAATTAATGTTGAAAATGTAAAGGAAGAAATGCAACTTGAAATGATTGATTTTCAATGTGGTTATATTCGTCAAGATACATTTTCTATGGTATGGAGTCTTACTCAAAGTATTTGAATGTTTATAAAATAGTGTCATAATGTAATCTCTCTGTTATCTATTATTCTGGTGGCCAATGTTAAAAAAACCTGTGGGTTCTTTGATGATACAAGTTAGTGTGGAACTATCTCAATCTCTTCCTTTAAGTAATAATAGTAATAATAATAATAATAATAATAATAATAATAATATAAATGATGCCAGGCTAACAAGGTGGCTACCAAAATGGTTGTAAAAAATAACAAAAAGTTGCAGATGATGTACATGAATGATATTAAAGTCAAATATCATGTTTTTAACTCCAGGCATTTCAAATACAGTGTCAGAAAAGTTATCCGACATCCACAAGGTCAACATTCAACAATTCAACATGGCGTCCAACATGGCCGTTTTGAGAATCAAAATTATAAAATGGTATACCTATTTGAATAAGGTGTCAAAGCAAATGTTTCTTTTTGGACGTAGAATTCATATATGCGGTCACAAATGCTCTCATAGGGAAAAGTTAATATCCTTAGAGTTTTGCAGTTTGATACGTACTGTCATGTCGTACCTACCTGTTTCGGTGGCCGCATGGTTTAAGGCGCTATTCCTGCAACAGACTTGCTTCCAATGATGGTAGATTGGGGTTCGATTCCAGTGTTCTTCACTAATGTTGTTTTTCCCTAAATGATATTCTACTCTCTCTCCACGCAAATGCGGGTGTACTTCCTCTAAACTCAACATCCCTCATTCCTAGCCCATTGAAATAATTAGTACATAAGCGTATAACTCGAACCGGTAGTAAGACGCGGTGCTAAAAAAGTAGGCCCCTACTTAGAAATCAACTTTTATGTCTAGTATTTATTAGGGACGTGCGAGACTCGAAAATATCTCGAAAATTCAAGAAAAAAATAACCTTGATCTCGTCTCAAGAGTTAAAAAATGAATCACGAAAATTCTATAAAGCAAAAAATTTGTATTAAATCCAACAGACAGTATATATGATAGACTTATGAAATAATAATGTATCGTTATCTTTGGGATGATGAAAAGAGTAGTTCAATAAAATTTCATTTTGTTGATGTAAAGTTATCTACACTTAATTACTCTAGTATGACATTGGGATCTTGAAACTTCATTGCTGAACTTACAAAGGTAAGCCAAAACGTTTCACACACATAAAGAACAATCAGGTTTATTTTTCTTTTTTTAATATTCTGAGTTTTACATTCCTTGAAAGAAGGTGAGATGTCAACAACTTGCTGACCGAGCAATAACAAGAATTTCCCGACTGCATTATTTTCCTAGTTTCCAATCCAATAACGTTAATGCTAGTTAAAGTTATTCCTAAATATTTTAACTCATTAACTCTGTCAAATGATATATTGCTCGCAGTAATCTCTAGATTTTCGTCTGTGTGATCATATAATTAGTCTTTTCAGAGCTCACTTCTAAATTTATTTCCCAGCTAACCTCTGATAAAGTTTCTGCATTTATTGCTTCAGCTTCCTTAATATTACCCATCAAAGCTCAATCCTCTGCGTACCTTAATAGCTGTATTGTACTGTACTGTTTAGTATCAACCCTTTCCTACTCTCTTGCAATACCCTAATATTATACAGGATGACCCACGGAAAAGTAGCCCGCCTCCTATATCCAGCAGGCGCCTCACTCTGAATTGCTTTAGACAAGCAGTTCACTTGCCCATTCTTCGTGTCACAATACGGGTGGAAGGGGACTGACCTCCTCCAATTCAGAGTGAGGTTCCTGCTGGATATAGGAGGTGGGCTACTTTTCCGTGGGCCACCCTGTACTTCAAGGTTATATAAAAAAAGTAACGATGAAAGGTCATCTCCTTGTTTCAGCCCAGTATGTATTTATAAAGTATTTGATAAGTGACATCCAACCCGTACCTTGACACGAGTATCAGTCAAACGGCACCTCAATAGCGTTTACAAGTTTTTTGGTATCCCAAACTTAACTAAAATGACATATAATTTATTTATTTTAACTGAATCGTAGGCCTTTTTAAAATCTATTTATAATTGATGAACCATCATGTTGTACTACAACTTTCTTTCTAATATCTTCCGAGTAGTAAAAATCTGATCCGTTGTTGATCTATTTCGTTGAAATCCACACTGATGATCCCCAATTATATCCTCTTTAAATGGCGTCACTCTCATTAAAATGATGTTTGATAAAGTTAATATATTCCTATTAAATATCGACATTGAAACTCTTTCTTTTTCTTATAAACTTCTACTTTCCTTGCCCCACCATTTATAAGCACCACGAAGATAAGTAGATCTTATTGACTCCACCATCCAAAACACTGACTGCGATGGACCAAACAACAATAATTATGAAACCCTGTTTCAACTCGTTATGAAATGTACATGGGAACGTGGGGCTATCAAGGCGACTAGATATAATATAATAATCACCCTTTCTTCAGTCAATCTATGACATAGGATGAACCGTTCAGGTAAAGACTGGTCACAGCTTGTGAAGATAGTTACTTTTATTACTACCCCATTAAACTCGATACATAGGCCTATTGTTGACATAAATCTATATCTTTCTTTAGAAATCAAATGTTCAATCGTGTAGCTACTTACTATTTTCTGTACAGCTTAATAAAACAACATACTCGTATAGTTTGAATCAAAACTTTTAAATTGAATAATAGAAATGAAATACTATATTAATAATTTACACCGTTTGGTGACCTGGTGGTCTAGGGGTAAGGTGTCAGACCTCTGTGCTGGGGGTCCGGGGTTCAATCCTCGGTTCCGGCACAGATTTATCTGATTGCCAAACCCTTCCTTCACCTCTGACAAGACGTGTATTAATCACAACTTGTAAATGTGAGGAATGCCAGGTCTCCACCGTGGTTCGGATTCCACGTTAAACTGTAGGTCCTCCATTTCATCTCACAATCACCCTACCATTACACATTAGCNCATCTCACAATCACCCTACCATTACACATAAGCGTAAGTGCGTATAACCCGAACGGGTAGTAAGACGCGGTGCTAATAATAATAATTTACACATAAGTTAATCCATGTAAAATAGTAAATATTATAACTCTTGAATTTATTTTACTTAACATTTCTAATGATGTATCATGTAAACTGACAAAAATAAACTCATCATTCACCTCCCCTTGTTGCTTATCTCCGTCATCATATCACCTAGTGTTATAAGAGGTAAGGGTGAATTAGACCAGAGATACACCGAAATACAGATACAGATAAACTTAACATTCGTCTTCTCTTGTTCCCTATTTCTCCCATCATGTATCCCAACATGAGTACTGGACTAATGATGAGGTAGGCCAGACACACTCCATGTCCAAGAGTATCAGCGTCCACATTCAACTTGTGGAAACTTACAGGATGTCCTGCTTGACCCAATCTAGCGACAAGCACTGTCGTAAGTAGCATCACCTGCAATCAAAATACATCAGGACATTATTTCATATTATTACTATAAATATACTAGCCAAGGTCGTAACAAGGTCAACATTTTGGGAGGAGGGAGATTGGCCACAGCCGAAGAAGTCTTATGAAATCTGGAATTAGTTTTTACAGTAACCAAGAGAAGGGATAAAATGAAATATATTAAGTGCAATTTAATTTGAACTTATATGACGCCTAATCCCTCCAGGTCTTAAAATTTAAATTGAGTGCTTATTTAAATAAAAGCATGTTCAGTAGAAGCAGAAATGAGGGGGTGGAGTTTTAGGGGGAGTGTGATTCCAGAAGGGCTAACACAGGCTTAAAATAACCCTTTTAGATTTATTTCACTCCCTTCTTTTATTTTCGAACATGATACGATTAAAATAGAAATCCAAATAGCTTATAAATCTATGGAAATTGAATTAGAATTTTAAAAATCAGCTGAGGAACTTTCTAAATACCTTTTAACGGCATCAATATTTTTTTACAAATGAATGAAGACCACTCCAAATATATTCTAAAGGAGTATAATTTTTTATTTTTTATATAGACCCCCTCTAATAGTTTCAAGATATCCAATTGTTGAACTTTTGCTGGGAAGGGGGGGCTGAGGGCCTCGGAACTCTTTCTTTAGGCTGGAGGAGCGAAGCTAAGTCCCTCAAAAACCCCTTTGGGTTAGTTTTACTCCCCCCCACCCCCACTACATAAATAATATTCTGCCACTATTGACCCAACATGAATATTCTTACAGAGTATTTATTGTTTCCCTAATAAAGTTAAGGCCATAAAAATGTGTTCTTTAATAAAAGATTAAAATACACCTACTTCATAGAAAAAAATTGTACACTTTTCAAATTTAATAAAGGTTTTGAAGACTTTGACTCCTACATATAACTGAAAACTAATTGGGGCTTGATAGCTGGACTCCTCCCCTCTCCCCATATTCCATCCCACCCACTCATTCTTTTTTTTTGGTGACGCGACGATTTTTCGGAACTACCATACGAACAGTTTCGAGTTAAAACGTTTTGTTGCTTCCCAATCTCAAAAAATTATCTGGTTTCACATTAACCAAAACGTCCTATCGCCTTTGTCAATATTTCGTCATAGACACAACAGCTCTGTTGCCGTAATAGTGAACACAATTACAAACGATTTTTAAAAATGTAATTCAACATTAGCTACATAGTTCCTTGTTTTGTTCAAACTTTGAATAAGCCAGAAACAAATTTTATTGTCAAAATTTAAGGCGGGTTTGAACCCAAAAACCCCCTGGCTACGCCCTTTTGCTGTTATATTAAATACATAATAAATATATAGATTATTGTTCAGTTCTACAAAATAATCCATTTATTTTGCATTATTTATGTAGGTCTTTATAAACACAAAGTAATTTTAGTATCCTGGTGGGTCGGTGAGCTACCTTACCTCCTAGTGGTAGAGACACGGCTAGCGGTATACTGGCCGGCAAGGCAGTCTCTATAGTAGGGATACTGGTTTGTAGGAACGGTGGTCAGGGTGAGACCGAGCAATGGTTGTACTTGTGGTTTACTGGCTAAAATGTGCCATCACCGATAGGCACAGGATCCTTACCGTAAGGAGTGAATACTGTCGTGGGTGCGGGTACGATCAAGGCCAGTAACCTGGTCTACTCCAAACTAATTACTTAAATAAACTGTACAATATTATTCTCGGATGACCAAAGCTATGATGGACAGATGAGGTTAAAACTGAAGGGCCCACCTGTTGACAAACTGTGAGAACATTGACAATTGGAATGTGGAATGTGAGAGGAGTATGTGGTAGAGAGAATAAACTGTTAGAGGAAATGGTTGGAAGAAAAGTTGATATTCTGTGTGTGTATTAGAAACCAAGCGGAAAGGGAAGGATGTTTTGATGACGAGTGATGGTAGCCTGGCACTGTGGTTAGATGTGGATGACTGGGTAAGGAGAAGTCAGGGAGTAGGATTAATCCTAAACCCAACAGCTTAGCTGTTTGTTAGAAGGTATGAGTTAGTGTCACCTATATTTCTATGAGTACGTATGAAAATAGGTATTCGTAGAATTATGTTGGTTGCTGGTTATGCTCCTGTGGAGGGTGAAGACGAGAATGTGAGAGTTGAGTTTTGGAATGAACTCAATGAAGTATTGAATGCATGTGAACCGGGTGAAAGACTTATCTTGTTAGGAGAAATGAATAGATGGGTGGGTACCCAAAGAGAGAATTCAGAGAGGGTGTTAGGAAGGTATGGCGATTACAGGGTAAACGAGAATGGTAATGAGTTAGTAAGTCTGTGTTTAGAAAAGGTCTTAATTGTGTCGAACACATGGTTTAAGCACAAACATGGTGAAGGGCGGTTTAAGAACGATGATTGATTTTATTATGTATTCTAACGGAAGGTGGTCGTATCCATCCCGGAGTCCTTGGTTCAGATCCTGACTTGGTTAGTAGGCCTATACTGCTTGATTGACCTGTATTTACATGCGTCAGTTATATCTCGGTGCTAGATCACACGTTCGTTCTGTTTGATGGTGGTATCACGAGTGTTTTACCAATGGCTGCCAAGAGAGCTCCCTGCTACCCTAATTAGGTCCCCTTAAAGATAAATCTTAAAGATAAATCAGCCAAAGTTGCTTTCCCTGTAACTTGGTTTGGGGAGATCGTTAACAATTTATCCTGTTATTTACTGCTAGATTTTAAGGATCATAAATGTTAAAAAAAATATATTTACTGTACCGTTATTATAGAAAGGGGACCAAGTGTCGCTTGAGTACTTCCTTCACTAAAACTCATGAATCCTGCTGAAGTGATCATTAAATATTATGTTATGTTTCATATGATGATAGACTTAGAAGTTCAGTAAAGAAAACTATAGCTGTACGTAGGAAATGAATGTGGACCGGATCATTTCCCAGTACTCTCGGTTGTTGAATTAGGTAGGAATTTTGTGAGGAAGCAATGCAAGAGTATTAAGCAAGTAAGAGTGAGAGTGGAAATATTTCAGGATAAAAGTATGAGAACGTAATATAAAATATTGATGGGCGAAAAATTAACTTTACAAGAGCATGAATAGAATACCAAGATAAAGGCTATTGATATAAAACGTGCTTGAAACATAATAAAACAGAGTGTGCGAAAGTGTGTGAGTGTGCGAAAGATGTGTAAGAATTTGCGGTGGTGGGAAACTTATAATGAGATCAATGGTGGAATGAACAGGTGAAAGAAGCCGTTAGTATACAAACGAATGATTGCTGTGAAGAGTGAAACAGAACGTAAGAATTTGTGAGACAAAGAGAAAAATATGATTCCAAAGAAATGAGTAAACGAGAGTAAGAAGCAAATGAGATTAAAGGAAGGAGAAAGAATTCAGAATGGTTTTGAAGGCAATAAGAAGCTGTTCTGAAAGTGGGTAAAGAGAATTAAACAAGGTTTTCTAGGAAAGACATGACATTCAGAATGAACGTGGTGAGATGATCTGGGGTTATAACAGTAAAAGAGAGCAATGGAGGGAGTATTTTGAGCAATTGTATGGAGAAAATGTCAAGAAAGTAGCAGAAAATAGGGAAAATGTTATAATAAGTGAAAGAATTAATGAGGATGAGGATGAAAGTGTTAAAGAATGGTAAAGCTGTAGGTGTAGATGGGAAAACAAACGGAATACTTAAGTGTGGGGGCGGTAGTACTTGACAGAGTGTGTGTTATTCAATGTGTGTGATGGGATTTTGAATGTTCCTAATGAATGAAAGATTACTGTCATTATTCTTTTGTACAAATACAGTTAGAATGAATGTAAGAATTATAGTGCAATTAGGTTGTTGAGTATTCCAGGCAATTTTTTTTGGGAGAGTCTTAATTGTGAGGGTGCTTGAAAAAACTCCCGACAAGATTTTGGGAGTGTAATGTGGTTTCATCTCAGGTAGAGTTTGCATGAACCAGATAATTGCTTTGCAACAAGTGATTAAGAAATGTATGGCAGTATAGAAAATAATGTATTGTGCATTTGTTGATCTGGAGAAAGCGTACGATCGTGATGATATGAAATGTTCTGAGGAAGAATGGTGTTGATGCATGGTTAGTAATTCAATTTGGTATGTAATGAAAGTAAGGCTTGCGTTAGGGTGGATGGAGCTTTTATCAGATGCTTTGACATTGAACAGGGGGTTACACAAGGTTGTGCTATGTTTTTATGGTTATTTAGTGTATCATGGGTAAGTGTATGAGGGATGCTTGTGAGGACGTTATTGCTGTACAAATGGACAATATGAATGTTAAAGAGCTGCTATATGCAGACGATGCCGTATAAATGGCTGAGAATGAAAGTAATTTACATAATGTATTAGATAGTTTGAATGTAGTGACAGGCAGAATGGAGCTTCGTATAAAGGTTGTAATGATCCTCATTTTTATATTCCGTATCTTTTCCTAATTTAAATATTTATTTTAATTTTCGGTATTTTTTATATTTATCTATTCAGCCAATTAATTTATTTAGCATAAATAATTTATATTTTCTACTTGAAAACCACATCGCACTAGTGCTGTATTTATTTCATGGTTCTATCGCTCTCTGTTGTCAGCTTCTAAAAGTTTTCCACATTGCTGGCAATCTCCTTTGCTCAGGGCAGGGAAGTCCTGATAAATGACAGGAAAGTTCTGTTAAAGGACAGGGAATTCCTGACAAAGAAGAATACCGTCACTTTGTGCTGGAAACTTAACTCGGTAGAACGCAGTTTGAAGATATCTTAAAATATTTTGGAAATCCTTGTGTAAAAATGGCATCATACTTAATTAAAAGAATAATTAATATTCATAAAGTAAATCTAAGTAAGTAAATGTGAATTGAAAGGTGTTTTTGTTAAATTCTCATTCATATCAATTACCTGTAGAGCATGGCACCGATATGGAATACTAACATAGTTTATCATGTTTAAAACATAATTTAATAGCTGGAAAATAGTCGGGCAATAACGGATAAAGAGAGGGCATTATAATTTTAGCCCATCGTGGGGCACGCGCGTAGCATAATAATTGTAACCCACCGCAGGTCACATATAATTACGTAACATAATAATTGTAGCCCACTGTAGGTCACATATAATCACGTAACATAATAATTGTAACCCACTGCAGTTCACATATAATCACGTAACATAATAATTGGAGCCCAACCGTGGCACGAATCTTCGAAACAAACCCTGAGATGAAGAAAAATAGCTTAATCGACTGAATTTACAACGGCACACGGGACTTTACATACGATGATGGTACACTGGACTTTCCATGTGACGACACACTGGACTTTCAATATGACGGCCCACTGAACGGCACACCAAAGTGGCATGTCGAACACCACAGATGACTGTCTAAATTAGTAGGCCTACACTGAGTTTCAAGAGTTTGACAATACCACAAGGTAACTAACAAGTAAGACAGCGCTGACAGGTCTCTTCACAGCTACTAGACTATATAGTAGGCGTCACAGGCCGTATGTTCTGTGGCAAGCCCCGCCCTCTGACGTCATGTGGACACCAAGCTAACTTCGGTTGAGTGTGTCTACTTGTGTAGTAACAGTGTAGTTTTATCAAGTGAGAGTCTGTAACAATGGTGTGTTGTGCGATTGCCAGTTGTACCAGTCACGATAGGCACAAAAAGAGCTTAGGCATTCATTTTCATCGGTTTCCTAAAAACAATGAAACTAGATTAACGTGGATATATGCTTGCAAGCGGGCCAATTTATTTGCCGTTGGTATCACTCGCGTATGCTAAATACATTTTTATGAATTAGACTATACAAGGGATTTAAAGAGTAGGTTATTGAATCTTCCTATAAAACGTCTGTTAAAGACTTATTCAGATCCTCATTTAAATTTTCTGATATATATAGCACTGTTGTTAATTCAACTAGGCCTACTTGTATTGACCGTAAAATACGGGAAGAAAAATGACATGCTTGCAAAGAAGTAGTACAACAACTTTTACATTGATCATAAAATGATACAGACTGCGTATGAAATGAATCTGTAGGTGAAGAAATAGGCCATGAAATAACACAGGAAAGTAGTTCTGGTGTTACTGAAATGTTTGCAGTATTAGAGTCCATTAGAGATTAAAAGGCCAAGTTAAAACAACAAATTAAGGACCTGAAAGAACAACTAAATGTAGCAAATTATGGATTAATACAAATAAAAAAACATTTCTAATGTAATTGTGGGTGCATTATCTGCAAATCAGCAACAAGCCTACCAAAAAAGAAGATGTTCTAATTGGTCGTTCAATGATATTGCTAAGGCTGTCACATTACGGGTGCATATTGTACAAAGCTCTGGGTTTTGTGAGCGATTTCTTAAAATACCTTCTTCCCAGCGAAGTTACCAATTGTTACCACCCACTCTACTACCTCTTAGCTACGGCCACACTAGAATAAAAGGAAGGTGGGAGCAGCAAGACATTAGCAACAATTAAATAACAATATGAATGGTTTATTCAAGATAACAATTTACATGGCCTCATAAGTCCATCAGAAGTATGTTGAAAATCAAATACATGATAACATATCATTAATCAAGCGGAGTTCGATTATGGTAATGTTTCCAAACATGAAACATATCCTTTAGTCAAATGGGTCAGTCTGGAAGAGACAACAACTCTACCAAACTACAATATGTCAGATTAACAACAGTTAATATAGACAGAACAACCTTAAACGTTGAAAATTAGAACAAATCATTACTTTATAAATATCTAGTCAGATATTTATTTGACTACAAAAAAGAACGTAATTGGCATATTTAAAATTGTTACAAAGTGTCTGGTTTACTACCGTGAATACAAACTGAATAATTATAGAAAAAGTTTAAGTAAATTTAATACCACACAGATATTTCAAAGAACACAAGAGATTGGCTTATAGACCTCAAGTCAAACTCTTGCGGGACTATTAAATGTCAACACAATTAACGACGTTAACAAGATCCCTACTTGTATATAATAAATAATATAGCATTCAAAAAAAGTCTAATTATACAACCAGTAATTTCTATTAAATAATTGGGAAAATATTAAAGTGTAAATCAATCAATCAGCAAAATTTTACGTAACTTTAACATATAATTCAAATAATAATCAAATAAGGAAACATTGTCCTTGTCCTTCCAGGATTTATTGGACTGAGTATCGATATTTTAAAAACACAAACAAGCCTGTTCACAAAATTTGAGAAATATGTCGTCCTTAGCTTCGATGAGACAAAGTTAACAGTGATCTTTACTTTGATCAAAGTGTACGCAACCCAGACCATCCATACTGAAGGCGGGATCCCTCTAGCGGAGCCAAGAGAAACGACAAGCTGTACTCAGCTGCCAAGACTAGTTTATATATCTACATTTTATTAACACCATGTGTACTGTGCCTACTGGTAATCCATTGGAGTAGCGGTCGGGCGGTATGAAGAGAGGTGGGCCGTCACCAAACACTCTCACGCGTTTGACAAAGTCGTCAACTATGAACTGACGCTCATCGCTGCCCTGCACCCTCCCCTCGGCCAGCTGCGTGGGATGCATCTAGTAGCTTCCACAGCCGTTTACGTTACCCCCTCTACCCCTCCACGTCCATCTGTTCGAGACGGTATAAAATACCTGCCTCCCAGAAAATGTAATGTATTCGTTTTCAAATATTCGCCAAGAAGATCAGCAGACCAAGTTATACTCGCCCCGTCTACTGCTCTGAAGATGGTTGGCCACTACATCACACCAGCACACCGCAGACAGGGCTGTTAAAGTAATATAACATCTACTCTAAACTCACCAGCTAGGAACTGTTCTATTCACAGACTCTTAGGCGTCTTCATCTTTACCCTCTTACTAATGCCTAGTTAATTGTTGTACAGACTCATTAGCCCGAGTTTAATTGTTGTAATTATAAATTGATAACCTTTGCTATATATAGTATGAATTGATCATTAATGTTGGTTTGTCTTCTTTGACTAAAAGTTTTTTGCTATGGCCTAGTGTTTTGATGGGGCAGTCAGACTCCCCATACTTTGAGGCCATTCTTCCTGTGGTGGTCTAAACTTTGTGGCAGTGCTAGGGAGGTCAGATACTTTCATGGTTCTATGGCTCGACCTAATTGGGTCTTTGTCTTTTAGTCACTCAATGTCGAGCAGACTATATTGTAGAGTAACTTTGTGCGGTGATCAAACTGTAGGTTAGTTGACAACCTTGTGTGGACGCCGGCGTTATGTTGATAATTGTTATGTCCTGCGCCCTTCCGATGCCGTTAGACTTTGCGTATTCTTGTGTGTTAGGTTTATTTGAATTCAGTTACATGACGGCTTGAGACGTGTTAGTAGATAATATGTAGCTGGCCTGAGCTTGAAGGTATGTCTCCTGTAGTTTGGGGCAATAAACGGCCATGAATACTAAGTTCCCTAATTCTGGAATATGATACTAACAGCTCCTTTAAGGAGTAGCTAAAGTTAAGAAGCATATAGAAATTTCAGTTATGAGCTAACTCTGCAACTCCTTAAATAACGGCCTACTAGTAATAAGTGGTCATTAAGTATTTAGAAGGTATAGCTTTACTCTTTTCCACTTCTTGGGGAAGTTATCTTGTGTTTATCTTGTAAATGATAACTAAGTCGGCTTCTCTTGACTTGAGTTATATAATTAACCTGTTGCTGTAGAAATTGCTTTAGCGGTGTACAGAACTAGAGCTATTCCTTAAGGAGTCATGAGCCGTAACTTCTAGGAACTAAGCATTGTAGCCTTGGTTAGTTCTCAAGTTTAAGGAGTAGGTCCTGTTGCCTCACTTTCTATTTTCAATATATGTTATTGTTCAAAGTCCAGTAGTCGTCCCTGGGGGACTGATCACTCCTCCGTGCTTTAATAGGGGATGAAATTAATGTACTACATCATATATTTGTGTATCTGATTGCATCTTTCATAAACAATAAACTAAATTCACTGTTGATATTATCTTCTTTTGCCAAATGTTCAACTCTTCTAATATTTACTGTATTTCCCCACTTGAATACGCTACCGTTTGTTTGACAGAGAAAGAGGGTATCTGTAGAGATAAACGAGGCGGTGGGATGCTTGATTGGGATCTATGAATGATGATAAAATCTCGTAAATATGATATTATAAATATATTAAATGAGCAGATGTAGGGTAAATAAATATCATAAATGTAACAATCATGATGCCAATCCTATGTTGTGTAAAGTTGATGACTAGTTCTGAGAAATGAATGATAATCAAATGTATAAGAGTGTGATGTGTTAAAGTTGAGTATTCTCTGTAAGCTCAGGGTTCGTTTCAAGTCTAATTATGCCTGTGTGCAAGCTTTTAATGAGCGAAATCAAATTTGGTGTATGTAGCTTGAATAAATTATGATTAAATGTTGTTTAAATGTATGTATAACTCTACTAAGTATGGTGCATGGTATGACCAATGAATTCTAATATTGATGGTAAGGGGAGAGGGAGGTGATATGTAAGTACCGATTTCTCTGGCAACACTGTAAGTTTCGCTAAGTTTCATACACTGACAAAACTTAACTTGTTTCTCCTACGACCGTAAATGAGGGGCTGGCACTTACAAGGCTTGGGTACGAGATAGATAATATAGTCTATCATTACCGCTGCTATGGACAGTAGCTTGTACGGTGCATGGGTACAGCCCTCAGGCGTTGTTATTGTAACCTGTATCCTGTTGTGACGTCACCTGTTGTTTCTCA
>CABFWO010007174.1:3341-27467 GCA_902155825.1 Timema genevievae
TTTTTTTTTTTTTTTTTGCTGGGACAAAATGTGTACCGTCGTTTAATTTCCCTTAATTTTTCGCTGTTATCCTGCTGATTTTATTTTTTCTTGTCACTCCACACCTTTCCATGGCATTGATAACAGTTTCATTATTTTCTAGTATATTCTTCATATGGGGAGTAATAAGCTCTCTTACAAGTTCTTTCAAAAATATTCGACGTTTCTTTGACACACTCTCATTGTATTTGGGATGTTGTGCAATATGTTTCAAATATACATTCAAGGTAGGGGTGTGTGAAGCTTCAAAACTTTGACTTGGCTTAAAAACTTCGCTTCAAAATAAATATCAGCTTCTACTTCGCTTTGAAACAAATTCCGGCTTCGGAGATTCGCTAATAAAAATATTGACAGCTAAAATACTCCATTTATTTTCACTTACAGCCATTCTGAGCTATTTTACACATTACAAATTATTATTATTATTATTATTATTATCATCATCATCGCGATGTCTTACTACCCGTTCGGGTTATACACACTTACGCTAATGTTTAATGTAGGGTGATTGTGAGATGAAAATGGAGGACCTACAGTTTAACGTGGAATCCGAACCACGGTGGAGGCCTGGCATTCCTCACATTCACAAGTCGTGATTAATACACGTCTTGTCAGAAGTGAACGAAGGGTTTGGCAATCAGATAAATCTGTGCGGGGACCGAGGTTTGAACCCCGGACCCTCAGCACAGAAGTATGATACCTTACCCCTAGACCACCAGGTCACCCCATTACAAATTAATCTTCATATGGAAAAAAACGGAAGTTATTGAATTCTAAGTTGTGATAATAACTTGATTTGTCACATACCACACAATATTACTAACAATGGTGCAATAGAACATTTTCCAAGAAATTTTAGTGCATTAAGTTATATAAATAACCACAATATATTTTTTCAAGCATAAAACAACTAAAAGAAAATATTCAAACTTCGCTTCGGCTTCGAGAATATTTATATATTCAATTCGAGTTCGCTTTTAATTGTAAAAGTGGACTTTGCACACCCCTACTATTTATATTAGTATTTTGTAAGATTAATCACATTTTCTTTTCCATCATATATGTATATAGATAATCTGACACCATAGCTCAGTTGGTAGCATGTCTGCCTACCAAGATAAGGGCCCTCAGTTTGATTCCTGGCATGGCTGAAAATGTATAATTGGTGAAATGTGGGTTTACCTTTTCATAGTGATAAATTAACGGCCGGGGACTGGATGTGGCGCCTGTCCTAGCCTTAAATTAGATGATAAGACATGAAGCTACGACAAGCCTAGCAAGCCGGTAGTGGAAAATATATGACTTGGATAAAAACCTGACCCGGACCATAGGCTGGAAACAGTAATGTATGTAAAGTAAAATCTATGTGCATAATATCCTCAATTTTATCTCTTGACTCGCAAAACCTAAAATATTTACTATCCGTCCCTACTCAGAAAAGGTTGGCCTCCCCCTTTGACAGACCATGGGAACACCGATGTGGGTTTCTTAACACTTAATGTAACTCAATTGGTAGTAAAACAAGTCTTAAGTAAAATTAATTACAATCTTATAAAACATAGCTTACTTATTCCACCCTTCCTCCAATTAATTATTGGTATTTACCTATGAAATGGTGCCACACAAAACTGATTAAAAATCCCTGTTTAAAACATAAAAAAAATATTATTTTTCCCCACATTAAACTTATTGAATTTTTTTAAAAAGCTATACATATCTGTTCAAATTCCTATCATTGTACACGTGTGTAGGAGGCACTAAAAGAACATTGTATTTTAAAGAAATGCACCAATATTTGCCTGAAGATCACAGAATATTCATGATAAAAATCAATCCCATTGCATTCGTCTTTGATTTAAATCAGATATACCTTTTATGTCAGCTCTGAGCATACCACTCAAAAGGTGTTGTGAAGAGTTATTCAAATATATGTGGCATTGGTTAGTTTAAATGTTTAAGAAAAATATTTTTATATCTTAAAATGTGTATTCTAACATCATTTATTTCTTATTCTAAAACTGTTATTTCAATGGTACATATTAATTGTAATGTGTGTTACACGTTACAAGGTTACAATATAGTATTTTAATGTAACACTCACCCCTTCACCCACGAGGACACACATGCCCATGTACCAAATTCGCCTACATGTCGCCCGTTCACTCTTCGGCATTAGAATGGCGAAAGCTGCGATGTCTCGCACTGCCACATTGGTGTCACGACAAAAAAAAAGTGGAAGGAAGGGGATTTGTCTTCCTTGTTCCACCTCCTCCGAGATTGTTCTACAGACTACTAGACTAGCACTGAACCATCTATTCTAGTGGGTTCCAGCGCCGCGCCATGTGGTCCCTCCCCCTTACCCTCTCCACCCTCCTCCTCACTGTCTGTTGGTTCTGTCTCGTGTCCATGTGACCATGCTCTTGTGCTATATATTGTCATGTTTTATTTATGTTGGCACTCATATCACCTACTTCACCGAGGTAAGCAACGCTATCTGGACAGATGTAGTCTGTGCATTTTTATAAATTCCTTTTTGGCCTATACATTATCTTTTCTGACGCTAAATATATACATGTATTGTAAATATTAACTTTTGAGCTTACTAAATTTTTTTTAAGTTTAATGATGAGGCTATTGGGGAGCCATTTTCACTTTTGGTTTAAAGCCTTGCTGGTAAATGCTACAACTACTCTTGTTAAATTGATTCTGGCCTCTAGAGTTGCTAGCATGTCGCTTGTTAACGCATCACGTGATGGCTAGGCCTATCGGATTTGTATTTGATATTGTTATTATTCATTGTGAGGTCACTTAAAAATTCGTTTAAATATGTTACTTTCTTAATAATGATATTTCTCAAGTATTATTTTATTTGCCAAGTATGTGGAAATATCACGAGTTGATCCACACGTCACTAGATGACGTTGCAAGTATTTAATAATTTGTTTAGAGGTTCTTTACCTCTCTTGTTATTATGATATAAACAATTTTGTCCACTGGGGCAGATTTCTGGCTTAGCCAATATATTGTAATTTTATCTTTACAAATGCTCGTTGGTAATAAATAAATGGGTAAAATTTCCAACCCTAACATCAACATCTGGCTATTTCTTATCATCTACTCTCACTTTACTCATGCTTTCTGTACCTGTTATTGTTATTTATATATTTAATAAAAACTCATCTTGTTAACTTTTGCCTGTTATTTTTCTTTGGGGAGGGGCTGGGGGTTACACAATCTAGCTTGGGTTCAGTGAACATGTTACCCTTGATCTATTTCCTCTTCCACTCTTTGCTCTTTAATAAGGTGTGATATCATGTGTACACCTGCAGGTGAAATGGAAAACAACAGGTCGGCCTGCCATATGATTCTGGCCAAGGTGGTGGAAGATCCACAAAGTGGAAGCTGTCTCAATGTGAGCTACGCGGACATGTCCGGTCCTGTGGCCAACTTCAACCCCACTGGGTCTCCTTATGCCAACCAAAGTGGGTCTCAGACCCCCATGTTCAGCAGCACAGCTAACCTCAACCTCAACTCCAACATGTCCACCAGTGAGTGACTGATACATTCATACATCATTAGATAGAATTGTAAGAATGTGATAACTGCCAATTGAGTAGTTTCATTGGTCTTTCCTTTTTAATAATTATTTGACCCATGGCACATTTTCATATTATGCTTGTTTCGATCTATTTAATGTGTGTGCATGGATTGTTACAGTGGGAGCCTTACTGATGAACAGTGCTGGCAATCTGAACCTAAGTCTCAATCTTGGGGGCCCTACAGTGATCAGTAACTCTCTTACCACTCAGCTACTGGATCGAATAAAGGTGACCTTGAGAGCTAGTGGCTACTCGGACCAGGCAGCAGGAGAGATCATTGGTGCGATGACCACACTAGCTCGCTATGGGATTTTAGGTATGGGTTTGGGCCTCGCGGGTAACAACTCCTCATCTCACTTTTTGGGGGTCAACCCAAACACAGCGGCGAATGGGGCCAGCAATGTCTCTGGAGCCTTTGGTCCCATTGGGACTATGACAAGTGGGGGTGGAGGGCAGTCCCCTGGGGACAGGTATTCTGGCAGCGAGGGAGGATATGACCCCTTCCGCCGCCATGCCAGCCCCAATGTCCCTCTTAACAACAACTCCTTTGGACTTGGCACCTCTAAGGGCGAACCAGGAGAGCAGAAAGAGATGGAGATCGGCGAGAATATTGTGGGNAGGGCGAACCAGGAGAGCAGAAAGAGATGGAGATCGGCGAGAATATTGTGGGGGCGATTCTGGGCCCGGGTGGTAGAGCCTTGGTTGAGATCCAGCAGTACAGTGGCGCTACTATACAGATCTCTAAGAAGGGAATATACGCGCCGGGCACTCGCAACAGGATTGTAACTATAACTGGCCAGTCCAATTCGATCAAGAGTGCCCAGTACCTCATTGAGCAAAGAGTTCATGAGGAGGAGGCAAAGAGGGCTCGTAACAATCCTCTGGGACTGTCCGTGCAGTAGAGAGTCTCACCATCTGTGCATTTACTTCATCTTCATACATTCATGTTGTAAATAGATAATTATATATATGATCTATCTAAAGTTTTGTTTTAAAGCTAGCTCTTTTCATATTACATTTGAGCCAAAAGCTTGCAGTTACCAATTCTTAATTTTTTTTTTTTTACAATTTGGGAGGTCAAATATAGTTTTGTGTTATGTTATTGTTTTAATGTAATTTGGTGGATTGTGTTTAAAAATTGTTTAGAAAAGTCTTCTCAAACTAAGAAATATTTTTAATACATTCTTGAACAAGCCTTGCTTTAGGAGTGTGTGAATATTTATAAATTCATCAAAGTTTGTAATATAAATTTCTAAATATTCATAATCAAAATTAAAACTATGAATAATTGGTGTATTTTTGATTACATAAGCAAAGTAATAAAATCCAGATCCAACATCATAGCAAATTAACTTAGGAGTATGTTTGGAATGAATATATGATCCCTTTTGACCCATACTTTAGAACTACTCTATTGTACTTTTAGAAGGTTAGTGAAAACATTTCTTAGCTAACCACAATATCGAGACAAAGCTAGCATAGTACTTCTTTGATTATATTTGTCGATATTGATTCATGGGCAAACAAACATATGTTTTATGAAAGCACACATTTGAATAAACATTAAACCAAATCTGTTCTTTGTCTAGTAATCATACACTTTCAAAATGTGCAAATGTTCAAAACAAAGAAAGACCTAGGCTCAACAAACACGAGATAACAAGTACTGCACACTATTATATAATAAATTAATTTTTGGGACATATTGGCTCCCTTTTTCGGCAGAGGGATGTTAAAACTCCAACTAGCACTAACTTATTTGTAAAAATATTTTATCAAGTATATTTTTATGCTCATTTAGTCACACAATAAGCTTTGTTAATTCTTGAATTCAACTTTATTCACTTTTGGTTGGATAATATTAATGTACTAAACACTATTCACACATCCAGCCTTGCTTACACTACTATGGTATATTTGATTGAACCTTGTTCTGTGATATTGGGTAATACAAATCGTTAACACACTTCTAAATAACACTAAAAATAAAATTGGTTTGTGTTACTTTTTTTTAATATGTGAACGGTTTTTTGTGTTAACTTGTTATTTTATTTTTTCTCTTAGGTAAGTATTTGTTGTATTCAATATATACTGGTGGCACTTATAACTGATGCCAACATTTTTTTCTCTCTAAGGTTCTGGTGTCTTATTAGTTATTACACATTCAACAACTAATATTACATAGTTCATGTATTGCTTTTCATTAATTCATTTATAAACTTCTGAAAGCCCATGGTTTAATATTGTTGCCATTCATTATTGCCAGAATGTTATTGTGGGTAATACCAAAAGAAAAAAAGCTGAAACTAAAATTTCTACTTGTCAGGTTTTATGTTTGCTACATCTGTGTTTAGGGGATTATGAGCCGAAAATAATTTCTTTTTGGGGCTAAATTGTCTGTACAATAAAGGGGGTAGATCTTGTTCTCAACACTAAATCAGAAATAAACAATGATTACTATCTTGAGATCAAATGGGCATATAATTGAGAAGCTGAACCCAAGTTCTTAACAAAGACACCATTTGATCTTTGGTAACAAAACTGATCCTTTCTTTGTTACAGCTTATAAATGATTGCCTTCTTTAAATTTCATTGTTTGTTTTAACAACCAGGGTAAGTTATTTGAGATCCTGTGATAGTCAGGAAAATTTATGTTGTTATTTGTAATAGTAATTTGGTTACGATGGTTATATAAAGTGCCATAAATGATAGATTTTCATTTTTCATTGCTATCCTTTTCATGCACTTTCTCAAATTAAATAATTCATGTTTTTTTTTTTAGTTTCAAATACTAGCCAAGTCCATACATATATATTTTTTTCTAACAATTTGTTGAAATGTTATTTTGGTGTACTAATTAATGTCTTTAGAATATTATTCTAACTAAGACTGGTTGCAGGAGTGTAAAAGTATCCGTTGTTGTCTTTCTCACTAGCAGCATGTACATACCTCATTGTGACTCATTATCAATAAACTATGGCACAGCAAACAGTACATACATGGATCATTTCAGCCACCAATTAAATCTTGGTTTGCATTTCATTACTGGTTAGTTAACCCTCCCTCCACCACTTTACTAAAATTGTGTAAAGAAGCACTGCTTACCCAAATTCACTCTTCTGAGGAGAATCTGTAAATATTGTTTGATGGTTAAAATGATAGAAAATGTGGATAAAAAGTTACACTTAATTTTCCTGTTTTAAACTATTATTTTAGCCACTGACCCGCATCATAAATATGTTTTTGATTAATTGCAGAGGTGGCATTTGCAAACACAATGTATTGTACATGTAATGGGCTTCCTTAAACTAACTAGTTTAAAACTATTAACTATCCCCTACCCGTAAATTGAAATTTTGTGTAAAAACTTTTTAAGGCTGCAGCTTAGTTTGGAATTAAATTAATTCGGTTATTAATGGACCTTAGTTTTAAATCTAAATCCTAAAACCATCAATTGATACTTTCAATTACAGATTCTCTGAACAGGGGTGTGCTTAATTTTTAGAAGAGAATTTTAAGTAAATTTAATAACTGTTGGTTCATGATAACTTTGGCCTTTTCTGATACTTAAAGAGAGTTTATTTATCTCTTTAAGGAAAACCTCTTTTCGCTTTTTGAGGTACATTTTGTTATACACGTGAGAAAGTACAGGAAAGATGGATATACATAAATAAAAGGGAATTAACACACTTTCAAAGCAGATAAATATGAAACTCTTTTCAAGTGTCATTTCAACTCGGAAAAGGCCAGAAAGTTACTATGACTCAACTGCAGATATACTGTTCCTAAAGTGAAATTTTTTACAAAATGATATTTGTTAAGGCTTTATTTTATGGTATTTTAACTATAGTAACATTTGAAAGTGTTTTTCTCCAGATTTAATTGGTGGCAACATTGTTTTCATCATCTCACCTCTTTCCTTCCATCTCATAGTTTCAACCCATAACATCAATCTTTTAATTCTTCACTTTTAGTTGGTTTATTACGTTAGTAAAACAACTAAATTATTTGATGTGAATTTTTTAGTTGCCTCCCTAATGTCGTATTTTAATTTTGTGACCAAACTTTTAGTTGTATAAAGATCCGTTTTTACAAGTACATTTGTTCATTTGATGTGTGAAGCTTCAAAAATCTAAAATAAATAAGTTGTGCCTAAAACGTTGACAAATCATCTCAAATTATATTGATTGATTAATAATTCATAATTTCTAGTCATTGAATGTCATAAGACAACTTTATGTCTGTGAAATTGACTTCAAAAAGTATATAATTGAATTGATGAATTTATTTATGTGCTGTTTTTAATTAAAACTGATGTATTTCATTAGCTGATGGCGGGATTTCTACATGGGATGGACTAGTAAAACTAGGGTTTTATCATACATAGGGGTCTGCAAGCTTACATTTTTTATTCAAGTTGAGCTCGAGGGATATTAGAAAGTTCAGAGTACCTAGTCGAGCTTAGGATGAATAAGTATATAATTTTAAAATTTATTAGGGATATACAAAACAACACGCCTTAAAAATATTTTTATTTCAAAAACGACACTTTTAAAATTGTAAAAACTTGTTTTTAAGTAATTTTCAAAAATGATCCAAATAAATTATTTTATTAATTTTTAATTATACCTGTTATACTTTTAATAATTGAAAAAAATACTTATTCAATGAAATCCCTTAAATCATCATCATAAACTGTTTACAGCCTGTGGCCGGGTTAGTTTAGTAAAATGCCTCCGTCTTCCTCTGTCCTTCCACCACTCTTCCTCCTTTAATTTTTTCTATTCTTCTCCTCCCACTTAAACACTTTCTGTTATCTGCACCTCCCATTTCTTTCTTGGCCTCCCCTGCCTACAGATTTAAAAAGCATTTGTGGAATCAGATATGGGTATGCAGATTTACCCACACTTCTTCATGATAACCCCCATCAATTTCCTGCTAATCTGGAGTGCTGTTAACTTGGTGTGATTGGCCTTCCACCATGGTAATTTATTTTTTATTTTTCCTAATTCACATATTACACTTGTGAACCAAGGTGTACTTGAAATTATCTTGTACTAAGCTATTTGTGTTCTTGCAGCTCTACGGGAAGCTTCATTTACATACCTCCTACCTCCAGTTTGTTCAGTTGCTGATCTAGACATCCCCATGGCCAACTACACAGAACCCTCTTTCCACCCACGCTCCCCAAACTGCAAATTTCACAAACCACATTCAAACAAGTAGAAAGATCGGCATACAATGAGTCATTCATTACCACACACACAATACAAGGCAAACAAAATAGCATTTTACAAAGAGCTTGAATTTGCCAAGCCTATAAATATATCGAAACTCAATTAAAAGCACAGCTTGAAATTGACTACTTGCAGATGCCTAGATATTATATATCCATATAATTTTTTATAAGCTGATGGATTATATTTTGAAAGTGATTTTGCTTTGTAAATATTTAAAGGCCATAATTTTGACTAAACCAGAGCTACATATGCAATATCAACATTATTTTACCTGTTATGAGCTACACAGGAATATTTTAATCCTTGGAACTCAGAAACAAGCTCAACATTGAAATTTTTTTTATTTTATATAGCGACTTATAAATTGAGGGGAAATAAATCGTTTCAATAAATTGTTCAACGTTGAATAAATTGTTAACGTTAATAAAGTTAACTTCCTAAGCGTAGCAGGATGCTGTTGCCAAAAGTTAGAGGTTTTTGCCTAATTTCACTTTTTTTTTTTAGAATTAAATTAGTAACATTGTATATCTGTGGCAAAGTTGTAAAATGCACGACATGTATTTAAAAGAACCAGGGTTGACCCCCAAGCCAGTTACTCAGGAATCATTCAAGTGCCCTTTTCCTCCATAACATTTTTTAATTGCTGTTGAAAATTTAAAAAAGTTAGTGAAGGTTTTGTTTTACTTTTTGTTATGACTTAGATCACATTTTTCAATGTTTTTGTATCACATAAAGTGCATTAAGAAACCTATATGATGTAATTAAATAAATATGATCGAATTGTAGAGAAATAGAGTACAAATAAAAATAAAAACATCAACATTTTTACACACACTTCAATATTTTTATCCTTTCATTGCATCTTCCTCAGGAACTAGTAGTAAAGTAGTAGAAGTAGTAGTAATAGTGATAGTAGTAAGACTAAAGAGGAGTTAGTTTTAGTGATGTCAAATGGTTGTGAAATATTAAAATTTCTTTGGTGGATTAGAAATTCTGTGAAGGTTCATCTAGTCTTCTGTGGATGGCAGGTGGTGCTAGTGTTGTAACGCTTAAAATCAGGCCTAGTTAGTGAATATTTAGTTTGGGTGGTTTTCTAGTGCATGTGATCCTAAGATGTGCTAGTTTCCATTTTCTTGACTGGGACATTTTGCATTGGGTTCTGTCCAGGCATGTGCGAGAATGACATTTTGACTTAGGTTCTGTTTAGGCCTGTGCAAGAATGACATTTTGACTTAGGGAAAATTTCCGGTGGCAAATAACAATTTTCCAGAAGAACGAAAAAAGGGAAAATTTAAAAAATAATTTTCCAATTTAGGCTTATATTTATTTTCCACATGTATAATTTTAGTCCAAGCCTTCACATTCATTCCAATAAAAAAAAATGAAAAATTGATGATAAAATTATAAGTTTATGTCAGTTTGATCAGAAAAGAATCAAATTGTATATGTTCAAATAAGATGTTAAACAATGAGGTCTAGTAGCTAATATATTAACCTTTTCCTTGCTGTGCTCAAGCTATCTCGAGCACACTATGTCAGTCCTACGGTGCTGCGCTCAAGTTATCTTGAGCCAAAATTTTGGCCACCATTCTGTCACTCAAACATATTTGATTTACTTCAAATCCATTCTAAACGTTTTCCCCATCCATCCACCATTATGTAAACTACAGTTTCTACTTTTATTCTAACAGATAGCAGCACAACAAGTACATTTCAAACCTGTTGTTGTTGAGAATGGCGGGCGAAAATTGTCTCCCGAAGAGATTGTGAATATTTTTGAGGAAATTGAGTCTGACAATAACTTGGATAGTTTTGAAAGTGAGAATGATATTATCGGTGATGTGTCGGGAAGTGATAGTGATGTTCAGTTTCAACCTGAAAAGAATGATACGAATAAAATAACCCCTGTTTTGCATTTTTCATGGTCAAATGGCACATTTGAACTGGTTGTTCACCCATTTGATTCACAAAACTCATCTATATCAGCACCAAATTTGAATGTGGAATTACCATAATTGTCTTATTTTGAGCTATTTGTGAATCAAGATATTTTATCTAAAATATCAGACAAAAAAAACAAATTTTACAAGCAGACAGTGAGGCCAAACCCCTTTCCCGTATTCTAGGTTGAGAAAGTGGGTCGACACAAACTATAGGTAATTTTTGTTTTTATTGCCACAACACTGCTAATGGCTAGAAATAAACATGTATCCATTCTGGGACATTGGTCAAGTGATTCCATTCTTCACACTCCAATATTTCAAAATCTATGTCACGAGACGCATCAAATTATTTTGAGCATGTTTTATTTCACAGACAATAAACATCCCAATAAAGATGACAGCCTAAACAAAATTAAAATTACAGTAGATCATTTCAGAAATAGTTTCAAAAATGTTCCGACACATTTTGCTAATTTATGTATTGATGAAAGTTTAGTTTTATTCAAAGGACGGCTTGCTTTCAAACAATACATAAAAACAAAGTGGCATCAGTTTGGGATCAAACTGTTTGTAATATGTAACTGTAAAACTGGCTATTGTGGGCTTTATTACATACACAGGGTCAACAAAAGAAATCAATGATGAATATAACTTAGGTGTATCAGGTGCAGCCGTCACAACAATGCTGAAAGACTACCTTGATAAGTATCGTGTTTTATTTGTTATAACTGGTACACAGTTCCTAAACTATTTTCAATTCTTCATGACCAGGCCACTAATGCATGTGGAACTATAAGAAAAAATAACTGAAAAAAGGAGAATTAGAAATGAAATGCACTGACAAAATGATGGCCTTGAAATGGCACGACAGGAAGGATGTGCATGTTCTCACAACCATACACAAAAAGGAGTTTCAGGCCACTGGAAATAAATACTATAATACTGTAGCCCCTGTTTTGAAGCCCACTGCGATTTTTGTTTACAATGAAAAGATGGGGGCTGTTGACAAATCAGACATGCTTCTGAGTTAATTGGGATGTGTCCGCAAAACCATCAAATGGCATAAATTATTTTTTCACATTTTGGACCTAGCTCTTCTAAATTTTTATTTATTATACTGTCTAACATTTGGCAAGCATCTTCCCATCAGCAGATTTTCACCTACAAATAATTAAACGGCTTTTAGAGAAAAATCTCTCCTGGCAGACCATCTGCATCCTCTACTGATTCAATACTTCGATTGACAGAGCGACATTTTCCTAGCCTAGTGCCACCCACAGAGAGGAAAAAACCAACACGTTATTGTCATGTGTGCAGCAACTCTGTAAAAAAACAGAAAAAGGAAAGAGTCTAGGTACATGTGTCAGTCTTGTGTGGTTGGGTTTTGTTTTGTACCTTGCTTCGCCGAGTACCACACACTTAAGAAATATTAGGCATTGTGGTGTGTAACTTATGGATATTTCCAGTTTTCCTCAAGTTTTTATAAATAAGTGTACATACTAAGCATCCTGAAGAGCTCCCATGGATTGAAGTAATGCAAATACTCATAATATTGGTGAGTTAAAAATATATTTATGCATGCTTTGATATTTAATAGTATTGTGTAACTAGGGAGCACTAATAGCCTGAAATAATCCAGCACTGGGAGCCCGACCTCGTCCTCGCTAATGTAGCAGCTAAAAGGTTAACAAATCCAGGCACCCCTCTGGTCTTGACTTTAAATAACCGTTCCTTTCAAGCAGGCCTATTCACACCAGTCAGTAATTTCTATATAAACAACAGGTAATATAATTTAATTGAATAATTATATAATTAAATACAATATAAATACAACCTTCTATCCATATATCAAGAAGAAAGACACAAGTTTGAACAAGCAACTGCTGAATCCAAGCCTAAATTATTATTTTAATCAAGAAACAGGTAACTGAATCTAAGTGACCATGATTAACCTATCACACTGCCATAGTCCAGTTTGTGTTTTACTCTATTCTGCTAAAGAAGGGGACTGATGTACCCCGAAAATAATATAATTATGTGTTTTGTTGTGTTTTATTTGTGAACTTTGAGGCCTACACTTTTCTAGTAAGTGTGTAGGCCTTGCCCTTCTATCTTCCTTTCACTTTTTAATTTAATAATTTTTTATAATAGTTTCAGAACGTAGTAGAAAAGAAAGTGCTTATAAATATGCCAGAAAAGAATAAATAAACCAATTTTAAAAGAATTACATAGTAAAATTAACCTATTTAGCATGTGTGTACTAATACATATAATTGTGATGGAGTATTTCATGCAGAATTAGATATTTAAAAGCCACCTTTGTCAATATTTTATGCTAAAAAGGTTTTCCTGGCTTAAATCTATTCAAGAATTTATATTATCATGAATTGTATGCAAGGTACCTATTTTATCTAATCGCTCACTTGTGTTGACTACTGTGAACTAGATAGGGTTGTCTCAAAAAGTTGTTGATAAATCAATTTTATCTTGTCTCAACACACATATGTGGAAAGCCGAAAGTGTGGGAAGCTAAGCTCGCCAGGGGTTAACTTCTTTTCTAGCTGGCTACGAAAGTAAAACATAGCAATACTTGGACTTAATGCATTACACTAAATAAAATTTACTTTAATATGAAAATCAAATCAATATCATTAAAATGTATGCTAAAAAGATTAATTTAAAGGGGTAAAAAACAGTAATTGTATTATCACTGTTTCTGTTTGGATAACAGTGACAAAACTAGTGGGAGTGAATCAGATAGGGGTGAAGTGTTTAATGTATAGTCTGAGGGAAGTTTTGGAAAAAATGAAGTTGAATAAAATGTTGGACTGGGGTGATTGTGATATTATTAACCTCTCTTTCAGCCCTTGAGTGGAGGATTAATAAGCTCACACTCACATTCTATGAGAATCCCCACCTAGAAAATTAGCAGAATATAAGCTTGAATGATATTTTTGCATTGATTTGACTGGGTAAATGTAAAATAAGAGACTGAAGTTTAGGGTAGCTGTCTACTTAACAGACGAAAAGGTTAGTTTAATTTAAGTAGATTTATAATATTGTTAATGAACATTAAACACAAATGTGACATGGACAGACATTCATTAATTGAAAGTTTTTGAAAACATATAATTTAATGCAGTTCGGGATCCCACACAGACCTAGTTCTGTTAAATGATTTTAACACTTTGTCTCTGTAGCAGTCCTCAATGTTGAGGCATGTGTTGAAACTGGTATGTCTGAGTTGGTATCATGGTGATGTCTATTAATCTGTTTATGGAGAGTTTCGTCTGTAGGCCAATATATTTGGCAGTATGGTATTGTCTTTCTAGTTGGTAAACTAGGCTACCAGGTGTGACTGTCTTTGATGGGATTAATGGAGTTGGTTATGTTTGGATTACAAGTTTTCATTTTTTACAACCAATTGATATCACTGAAACTAACTTGCTGTTTATTCTTACCAGTACTTACAGAGGAAAGTGCAATGAAAGCATCTTGAAGTGTGTGTAAATATGTTTTAGTGCTTTTACTATTATTTGTGTGCTGTTTTTCTACAATTATATCATATTTATTTAATTACATTTTTCAATGTTAGCATTTCATATTGTAATTCTAGGAGTTGAGTTTAAAAGCAGGCCCAGTTAGTTGCATGCTTTAAGTAAAGTGTGTTCGTTGTTTACATCCTGTGGATGCATATATTAGAGAGACTTGTGTGTGTAATATGAGTACACCTAATTCACTGAATAAATATGAAAGTAATTTGTGTCCAATTTTGAATTGGTATTACATAATTTATTTTCCTTGTTAAATATTAATCATAGACCTCTACAATTAGACTTTTATTTTGCTACTATTCACAAATGATAAATTATCTTAAAACCCCTAATTTTATTTTTTATTTATGCTTTGTTAAAAGTGATGAAACAGAAAAACTTTATTCTAGATTGCGTTTGTTCCATTTCCTCATTCCTCTACCTTAAATTTTACTCTTTATTTATTTATTTATTCAAATATATATCTATATTTAATGGAAACCTCTTTTATCTTATGTAGATGATATGGGTGATCCTAAAATTTAAGTGCACTAATTTTCAATTAACTATGTCACTTTTGTTAACCATATAAAAAGTATATAATTTGGATTCACAGGGACCAACCATAGTTTTACACTACACATTTTAATCCCTAATAGTGACTATAAAAGATAATGTAGTTTTTTTTTAAATATATTATTTACTTTTTTTTCTTTTTTTTTTCTTTTTTTACTAGAATAATTCGAGGAATTCCCAGCATTGTGTCAGAATAGGTTGTTCTGTTTTTTAAATTTGTAGATGCACAATACTTTACAAATAATTTTCTCTTCAATTTGATAAAACTGCTAACACGTTCCTTGTTCATTCTTTATATAACGTGAATACAACTACAGCTGGAGTACATGTATTGTCACAAACGTTAAAAGTATGCTATATTATGCAAAATATTTTCATGATAAAAATAAAACTTTGTCAATCTTTTGGCAACCTACTGGCTATCAACTCAAAAATGACTGTTTTATCTTTGAAAGGAAACATATTTGTTTAAGGAAGTAGTTTGTATGGTCACATATTAACTGTGTAGCTTTTGCTAGAGGCATACTTGGTTGACGAGTGTACAAATGTCTGGTATATAATAATTATTTTGAGTAAGCAGTGGCAGCCGGTCCTTAAGGGCCACAGGGGCCAGGCCCCACTAACATTTTTTATAACACAAAAAATTATTTTTCTTAATTCTATAAAATATTTTGGAAAAAACGTGTAAAAAAGTGGAACACTATGTGTTACACTCATTGAATTATTGGATTTGTTAAACAGCATTCAAGTCAAGATTATTCATTCCCCGTTCCAAACGTCACGCAAGGACTGTACCAGGGTTCTAGTGACTGAATATAAAAGCTGAGCATGGCCAATTCTGACAGGCCCTCTTAGAGAAGCCACACCCAATGTGTGTTGTCTCTTAAGGTCCCTACCATTATGGTGCCAGCTTTACACTAGCGAATGGGGCCAGCCTGAGTGGGCCCGTTATACGGTAAAAGTGGTCTATAGTTTGTTTTAGCGTTTATGTGTCCGTGTTTTTGTATGTGATAAGACCCAAGAATTAAGATGACCTATGAAAATGATTATTAAAATTAATAAAGTAAATTCTTTATTAAAAACTTTGTATTATTCATTAAAAATACAAAAAAAAAACTGTAAATTAAAAAGTTAGAAGCACATCATCTTATTGACTTTACATTTATGTGTTTGGATGACAAGAAAAAAAAGAACTTTTTCTAATGCTTTGTTTGGTAAACAATCGTGGTCAACTGTGAGTGAAGAAAAACAGAGCTTAGTTTGTTTTAATTTTTTATTATTTGGTGGTGAGGGGTTGTGGACAACGGTAGGCTGTAAGAATCTTAAACATTTAAGTAAAAGCATTAAAAACATGAGGAATATGGGATTGATTTAGAAAATGCATTTGAGTTTAAAACATTCAGAACAGTAAATATTGCATCACAGAGATTCAGTGGTCAAAATTTCAGTCCGAAAACACAATGAAATGTTTTTTTAAAAATAGGCCTATATTGGGTAGATTAATAGAATGCTTAAAATACTGTGGTATTCATGAACTGTCATTGAGAGGGGGAGAGAGAGAGAGATGTGCCCAACTTTTGTATAATTTATGTTATCACTTGATAAGTTTAATTCAAAACCTTTATTCTTTCTATTTGTATATTTATTTAGTGATTTAGAACAATTAGGAAAACTTGAATTAATTTAATTTAATATTTTGACACATGGTGAGAAAAATTCATTACCTGTAAACTTTGACCTGGCCCAACCTAAAATAAAGATCACGCTCCACATCAAACAAGATGAAGGAAGAAACAGAGTTTGATTTGTTTTGAGAGAAGGGTTGCAGGCAGAGGGGGAAGGTCTAAATAACTCTTATAAGATTGGAAATAAGGGGGAGGTAATACAAGTAGAATGCTCAACGGGAGATAACCTCAGGTTTGAAGAAAAATATTAACTGCATAAATGGGAAAAGAGTGGCAGATAGTAATAGGGAACCTGAATGCAAAAGTAGGAACAGTGAGAGGAGGTTTCGAGGAATTTTTAGGATATGATTGATGGGGAGAAAGAAATAAAGGTAGAAGGATGTTGGAATTATGTGCACGATCTGAAATGAAGGTGGGGACAGTTATCACAAGAAGAAAATAAAGTCACAAAATTACTAGAAACAGTTG
The DNA here is from genome assembly GCA_902155825.1 of Timema genevievae. Lineage (NCBI taxonomy): Eukaryota > Metazoa > Arthropoda > Insecta > Phasmatodea > Timematidae > Timema > Timema genevievae. The sequence goes on from CABFWO010007174.1 coordinate 20,425, forward strand.
GAATGGAGAGGAAAGGTTGGTAATAGATAAAACTTCCTTATGGACAAGGAAATGAAAAGTTAGACTGCAAAAGGGACTTGGTGACACCAAGTGAGTCTCTAGATAATGACCACAGGTTTCTGATGGCTGACATAGTGGGGTGCGAATGTAGTATAAAAGTGGGAAAACAATAAAAAATATAGTGCTGTGGCGGCTAAAATAAAAAAGAAAGCAAACTGTTTAAGAAAGGCAAGAAGCTTAATGCTGAAGGATAAGATGTAAAGTGTAGAGGTGGAATGGGAAAGGGGAGGGATGTGGGAGGACAAATAATAAGAGGGAGGGGAGGGTGACACCATGGTGGAACGACAAGGTGAAGGAAGCAGTGAAGTAAAAGAACAAATAATTCAGGAGTTTTAAGAATAGGATTGAGGAAACATAGGAAATTAGGCAGAAGCTGAGTGAAGCGTGTGGTACAGGAAGTCAGAAAGACTTTAATGCAAAAATTAACAGAGATGCTGGAAAGGAATATGGGAGGAACTATGGTGTTATATAGCCAGTTAAGAAATGGAAGAGAGAAAAGGTAACATTGGAATGATTTATTAGGAAGGAAGAATTATAAAGACAGGAGAAGAAGAGAAGGGAAAGTGGGATATTTTGAAAAGATATTCAACCCTGATGATGAGGGGAATGAGAATCAAGCAGAGGAGCTTGAAGAATTAGCAAGAGAAAATGGAGTGGTTCGCTCATGGAAAGAGGTGGAGGTTGCATTAAAGGGGATGAAACTGGGAGAAGCACTAGGTGTGGGCAAAATAACTGAGAAAATTATAAGAGCTGCAGCAGAAGTAGGAATACAATTGTTATACAAGGTTCTGAGACTAATATGGAACAATATGAAAGGAGAACAGAATACCGGGAGACTGGAATAAAGGAATTATAGTAGGTACATATTTTTACTAAAGATAGAAAGAGGTGTATAAATTATGTGGAAATAAGGCTGATGTGCCGCTGTACAAAAATATATCAGAAGATATCGAAAATGAAAACGAAAGAAAGGTGGAGAGAGGAACATAATAGATTTAGGTAACAGAGGTCTACAGTAGACTGATCATAACTATTGACAGCTGATGGAATGAAAGTATGAATTTGGGAAAGACTTGATCATAGTATCCTAGAGAAAGCATATGATAGTGTGGATAGAAATAAAATCTGGAAAGCGATGAAGGCTGAAATGTAAATAAACGAGAGAAAATAGTATTATGAGGATACTATAATAATGTTATAGGAATGTTTCCAAATAATAATAATAATAAAATGAAGCGGGAGAGTGGCATCTTATCATACTCTTTTTAATAGTATAATGGATGGACATGAATAAAATGGCAAGAAAACTCGCTGAGTAAATAATAAAGCTATGATGTTTGCTGATGAGTTGATGGAATGGGAGGAGGAGGAAGTGAAAGAGAGTGTGTTGAAATTTAGAAAGACAAAAAGTGAAGTGATGGTAATGACAAGGAAGAGGATAAGGCCTAGTAAAGCTATAGCATTGGATGGAGTAGAACTGAGAAAGGTACAAAATGTAAAATATCTTTAGATGAACGGTGGAAGTATAGAGGATCTAAGGAGAGCTGAATTGTATCCACCCTGAATGGTATCCATGCAGACAGTTTTCAAATAACATCAACATGACAAATTAAGAGGATTTAATATTATCCTAAACCATTGATCTCTCTAATATAACTGGATGGACATTTGTGGCTGAAATTTTCTATCTGTCTTCTGCGCACCATTGTGTAGGAGAGAAAGAAACTTTATGGCATATCTTTCTCTCCTACACCCATACAAGGTAATGTGGCATGTTGACATAGCTCGCTAATTTCTACGAATTTATGAGAAACTTAAATATATGATTAGTTAAATTAAATAAATGTGTTAATTGAAGGTTTGAGGAGCATAACATAGTTTAAAACTCATAACTAGTTTCAAAAAAATAAGTATCATCATTTTCATCATCGTGAACAGTTTCCAGCCTTTGACCGGGTATGTTTATTAAAGTGTCTCCATCTCCCTCAGTCCTTCCACCATTCTTCCTCATGCACTCTCTTCTACTCTCCTCCTCTCACTTGCACACTGGCTGCTATCCGTTCCTCCCATCTCTTCCTTGCGGTCTCTTCCCTACATACTTCATATCCATCAATCTTCTTGGAATCTTCTTCCCTTCCATCCTCATTACGTGTCCATACTATCTCATGTACCCCAACTCTAGTCCTTACATCTTAATTCCTAACTATCTCTTCTTGTGACAGCTAGCATGCTCCTCAAAAACTTCGTTCCTATGGTCTCCACTTTCCGTGTTTCTCCTTTATCCAAAGTCCAAGTTTCCGCTGCATATGTTACTATGGGTATGAAGTATGCTCTATACAGCACTTCCCTACACTTGAGGGGCACTTCTCTTTTCCATAGTAGGTCTCCTACACAGCTGTAGAATACCTCTCTCTGCTTCCCTCGTCTCACTATATCTTCTCTGTTGCCCCCTTTTGCCTCAATTACACTACCCGGATACCTCACGCTCTTTGCTTCTTTCAAATATACTCCATCCAGTTCTATCACCTTTCTTGGCCTTGTTCTCTGCCTTGTCATCACCATCACTTCACTTTTTGTCATACTAAATTTCATTCCACACTTTTTCTCATCCTTATTCCATTCGTGCAACTGTTCTTGTACTTCATCTAAATTTCCCTCCCATACCATCAAGTCACCTGCAAGCATCATTCCTTTCATTTTCTCCTCACCCAGTTTCCCTGCCACCCTATTCATTATCATTTCCATCACCAATACAAATAGTAATAGTGAGAGGGCACTTTCCTGCTTGACTCCATTTTTTAATTGGAATCACTCTGCCCACCCTCTTTCCGTCTTTACACAGCTCACATTATTATCATACATATTCCTTACTCTCATTGCTTCTCCTCTTTTTACTCCAGCCTACTCCATTGCTTTCCGTACTTTCTTTCTATCCACACTATATCATAGGATTTTTCTACATCCATAAATGCCATTACCAGATATTTTCCCGACTTATATCAATATCTTCTTTCTCCCTTCCACATCAGTCTCTAGCACTTTTGTCCACTCTCCCATCCATGTTTTTCTCCCTTCTCATATCTTTTTTGCATTTCTATTTTTCTCCCTATACTTATCCTCAGCCTCTCTTGTTCTTTTTGTGAACCTATTTCTAAAGGCTTTCTTCTTGGCATTTACTGCTTCCTTTACCTTTTCGTTCCACCATGGAGTTTCCTTCCATTTTCTTTTTCCACTAGTTCTTCCGCAAATCTCCTCTTCTGCTACTACCATGCACTTTTTGAACCTTTGCCACAGATCACTTTCCCCTACACTTGGCTGAGTTTCCATATCCTTATCCTGTTTTCCTGCTTCACTATCCGGCACCCCCTCCTCCAGCCTTTCATGTCGGCGACTAATAGTCTATAGTCCCCGTCCAAAGACACACTTGGCAGGACCTTATTGTTCATTGTGCACGCATTTACTTCTCTATCTAATAGAAAATATTCAATTAGAGATTTTTGCTTTCCATTCCAGCTATAGCGCGTTATTTTATGAGTATCCCTGTTCTTCTTAAACCAACTGTTTCCAACCTTCAGTCCATTTCTTGATCATAATTCCATGTACCTCTTTCCTTCTTCATTTCAAACAATATGTTGATGTTGGCTAATATAGTAATAGGCACTTCCTAAGTACCTAGCTATAACCTAAATGATCGTTTGAGTGAAATACTACTGTACAAAGTTTGTCATTCTAACAAACGTATTCAAGTTTTTATCTAACTTATATCATTATATTTATAGAACTTTATATATACAGTGGAACCTGACTAATTCGAAATCATCTTTAATTTGAATTTTCTTCCGGTCCCGTGAATTTTGTATTTAAATAATGTTAAAAACTCGTGGATATTTCGAATTTTGTTTTGGTTAATTTAAAGTTTTCATAAGTTATAATGTAATGTGCAGTATTGTTTTCCTACTTCTAGTTGCTACTTCTTTACGCCACTCCCCCGCTCACCCATACTTATTTGTTTACACGTACAGTTCTGTACTCCGTTAGTCAAGGTCGAACCTCTCGAGGGGCTACGTGCTCTGTTCTTAATGATTTGGTAGAGATATTCTTGTGACGTGCGAGTTTATTTTGTTATTTAATTTTAGTTTTGTTTGGTACATACTGTACAGTAGTGTGTATGTGTATATATCGTGATGTCACTGTCCAAGCCACAGTCCTATAAATCATTAACTTTGGCTGAAAAAGTAGCGGTGATAAAGGAAGTGGAAAAGGGACTTAAAAAATAAATCAGAAATCGCCAAGGCCTTCGGAATTCCCCCTAACACACTTTCAACATTTTTTAAAAAACAAACAAAAAATGTTGAGCAATGAAAATAAGAGTGGACAAGATAGGAAAAGATTCAGAGGACCGGAAAACCCATGTGTGGTCAACTGTGTACTGAAGTGGTTCAAACAAGCACGAGACGAGAAAGTCCCAGTTAGCGGCCCTTTTCTTAGAGTAAAGGTTGAAAATTTCGCATCTGAATTAGGAAAAACAGACTTCAAAGTGAGATGGAGATAGCTAGATTGATTCAAACAATGAAATGGAATATCCTTAAAAGCTGTATCTGGTGAAAGTGGTTCTGTTGATGTGCGTTCAGCTGATAGTTGGAAGGAAGACTTGAAATAAATTATCTAGGACATAGAACTGAAAAACATTTTTAACGTTGACGAGACGGGACTTTTTTTTTTACAAGTGTACTCCTGACAAAAATATTGCATTTAGAGGTGAACGGTGCAGTGGGGGAAAGCTCAGTAAAGATCGAACAACACTGTTAGTTGGAGCAAATATGGATGGTTCTGAAAAGCTGCCGTTGTTAATGATTGGAAAATCGGCTAACCCACGTTGCTTTGAAAATGTAAAATCGAAGCCAGTGGAATACGAGTCAAATAGAAAAGCATGGATGACAGGTAATTTGTTTGAAAAATGGCTTTTAAAAATTGGTAAACAAAATCGAACAATCCTTTTATTAGTTGACATTTTTCCCCCTCCAAATATGACATCAGTTATTCAATTTATGAACCAAGTGTACCCCCCCACCCTTTACTGTACATTTATGACCCTAAATAACAGACAGGTTGATTACAAGAGAGTTTTATTTTTTTATTCAACAAATAACAATACTCGAAGAGAGAGAGACATACCTAGCGTTAAATGCAAACATTATACATAATGGCCATTACAAAAAACAATGTCATTATTAAGACCTGGGGCAAGACCCCAAGCTCAAAGATGGCCGACAAAAGAATCCAAATACATTTATAGTTAAATTGACCTTCGTACAATTCAGTTAAGAATAATTGTAATGACGAAGATAGAAATAATAACCTACAGGCTTAGGCACTACCATAATGGAAATATTATGGAATTTTCTAAAGTAATTGGCAAGGTGCCCTAGATAAAAGTTTATCTTAGCAGCTTTTCTAAGGCGCAATAGAAATATACAACAAAAATGCATCATAGAAGGATTTATTATAGTTGAGTAACCTATCAACTAACAAAGCTAGCAGACGAAACACACGGGCTCGCGGCCCCTGGTTTGACCAACAAAGTATCAAACTGCAATAGATTAAATTCTCAATAATACAAGAAACACAATCATTTAACATGATTTAACTAAAGCACCAGAAGGGTAAATCTCAATAAATTATTTAGGTAAACAAAGATTAAATCTTAATCTAATATCGCCAAACAGTAATTTAGAAATCATTATTGCCAAATAGACAAACTAACCCTATCAAACACTAAAGTGTCTTACTTAGAGCGCGTAGCGAAAATGTGTACTGGCACAATACAGTCCTGCCATTTTATACACGTGATAACAATCACGTGCTCTCAAAGCGTGGGAAGCAAGGATGGGAAGAGGGGTAAGGGGAGTGCACTTATTCTAGAACATGCTCGCTCAGCCTCGATATAGTTCAAATCACGCACCACACAATAGAACTGTTGCTATCGCGACACTCTCGTCGGCGCGCAAAGATCTGAGCATGTTGATCGTCTCTGGTTTTTTCTGTGGGTGAGGCACACCCGGAGGTGGACACCAAATCATGGTCTCTCAGTTCAGTTGGATTTACTCAAGCCTCGATGTGTACGTTGTGTGGAGCCTTCGTCGGGACGAGCCAAATGGGGGCAGAACCGGTGAGCCAAACAGTCCCTTTCCTTCCATGTTGTAACAAGGTTACACAAGGAATAATTAAGAACCTAAAACATTACTACAGACGATTGTTGGTTGAAAAAAAATATTCTTGCTGGAGATTTGTTTACTCAGAAAATTTCGCTTGACGTTCTTCAAGCCTCAAGAATGTGTAAGTAAGCGTGGGACCAAGTGAAATTTGAGACCGTTAAAAACTGTTAAAAAATCTGGCTTTGTCAAGAAAGAAAATGATGGAGAAACTGACTGATGCTGCGCCTGATATTAACAATTGGGAGGAAGTTACGCCTGAGCTTGCTATCTCCTATGTGGAATTCGTCAGCGTGGATGAAGAGGTGGCAGCGTGTGGTGAAGTTACTGATGCGGACATCATCGCCGAAGTTCTCAACAATAACATCCAGACTGAGGATGGAGCATCTGGTGATGAAAAGGACCATTCTTCATTAGTTCAGGAAATGCCTATCCCGAGTGTGGCAGAAGCCAAGGACTATACCCAAGAATTCGGGCATTTTTTTTAAAGTCGCAACAATGTAAGTGATTCGATTTTCCAGTCAATAAATCAATTAGAACCAAACACAATAACTGAGAGACTTAAATCAGGAAAACCTATTAAAATCTCTGACTTTAAAAAAAATAGTGAACATATTATGTCCAAATACGTTAAATAAAGTTTTTGAACTTGGTTGCAAACTTAATTGTGTTTCTTTTCAATTCCTTTTAAGAATGAGGTTTACTTGCAAATAACATTGAAATGACCTTCAAATTTAAAGGCAACTTGTAAATGGTGGTTAGGTAGTTTCT
>CABFWO010007175.1:0-12738 GCA_902155825.1 Timema genevievae
CTAACAACCTCAATAAGTTCATCGTTTTTATTGTCATACTTCCTGTGTCAATCTACAACCTGAATTTAGTGATAAAATCTACATTAACGCGAGCGAAGCCGCGGGCAAAACCTAGTTATATATATAAATGATATACAACTTATGGAGGTTCATCTATCCACTTATATAACTTATATCTTTTTATATTGTTTTAAACTGCACATAATTTTTTCTGCATTCCATGTTTTTTTAAATTTTTAACTACACATTTTTACTATATATTACGTTTCATATTGATAGGTTTAACCAAAATAAGTATAATGTAAAATAAAACAGGAAATTAGCCTGAGATGTATTTTATTTACCAACTTAACTTCTCAAACACAAACAAAGCCCTGTCACGGTAAAATAATCAATCCTCCCTATATTTCTGCGCGAATAAAGTTTAATGCACACTCCACACGACATGAATCATAACGGAGTTTCTTTGTCCACAACAAATTCCATTTTGTTCCATGTACTGAGAAATGTACTTTAAGAATAATCGCGTGCTATCATTCTCTTTTGTCTCCATATATGTTAAGCTCAAACGCAAATTGGTCAAAGCACTATCTTCCTGTGTTTTTTTTTGTTTGCTTTTTTACCTATTTGTAGGCTTTCGCTTTATCTTAGACCGCTATGTCGTTTAAACTAAGCGTCGCGGTGACTTTGATTTACTGCTAAACACAAAAAACAAACAAAAAAGAGGCCTTCCAGCTCTGCACGAAATGTGAGCAGAACAAAAACACCCTGGAGTGTGGTTAATAGCAGTAGGAGGTAAAGTCGGTTATGAGAGAGTCGGACAATTTAACATATATCTCATGTTATCGTAAATGATAATAAAAACATACTTTCTCACAAATTAATAATACCGTACTTACTAAAATTCTTGCTAAGATAATTGATTAGATAAAATATAGGTGGGGTGGAAACATTTAGACAATATGTGCTGAGGAAGGTGATCGACAACGTGATGAGGTTTGCCTGACTTCCGGTGGAGCTCATCTGAGTGACATTTTTCTTCAAATTGAAAACCCCATCCTGTATAATTTATCTCTACAGATGGCACATGAAACAATTTTTGTTTTATCCACTTTTGTCGTCAAATGGTTTAGGATGACATTAGTTCTCAAATTCTAGTCTGCAGTACATTAGTGGTCCACAGTAGAGTTCTAGATGTTCCACGGACTGGACCAAAGGGTAAAAAATAAATATGTGGAAAAGTTAAGAATTCAAGATTGATTGGCTATGTCCACTTGATATTTTTTAGAAACCTAAACGATATTTTAACGACATTGGGAATCCTGTCATATCATTATCCATACAATCATCGAGTCATCGACTAACTTAGATTATATATTATATATTGCAACTCACTATTGAAAATTTGTAAACTTTGGTATGGTTATATGTATTATTGCAACTCACTATTGAAAATTTGTAAACTTTTGTATGGTTATATTTATTTAGCACAGCGTCTTACTACCTGTTCAGGCTACACGAATATGTACTAATCAGTCTATTGAGTTAGGGATAATGAAGGTTAAATTCATAGAAAGTGTATCCATATTTTCGTGTAGGGAAAGTCTCAAACATTTTTTGTAAAAAAACACTCTCAGTACACCCGACTGAGCTTAGAACCCCGATCTCCCTTTCATCGGCATTATAGTCTAGTGCAAGAGTGACGTCTTACCAGGCATTGTTATTTAAGATCTCCATGTATGGCCTACCTTTAATTTGAATACAATTCTACAAACCCACCGCTCGGTGGCAATTTGCCGATACATTTTTTAAAATCTGGAATAAGAAAGTTGATTTATGCATCGTGCGCTGAAGTAACTTTGTTGTAATAAATTAATTGCTGGGACCCTGGATAATTAAATTAAATATAACAAAATTAAAATAGTCCGCCAAGAAAATAGTTTTATTCTGCGCACTTGCCTTTTATGTTTAGGATTTGAAATGTACTTATGTTTATTTTGTGCTAATACTTAGTTTTTGAAAAAAAAGTTTTGGTATTGTGTGTCAGTAATAAAAGGTGTACCCGATTTAGTGGTCGTATGCTCTAAAGCAATAGACTGGCTGACGATGATGGGGAGATCGGGGTTTCGATCCCGATTGGGTGTATTGGAGGTAGTTTTTCCTAAATGGTTTTCTACTCTTCCTCCACACAAATTTGGGTACATTTTCTCAAAATTAAGCCTTCCGAGTCCTTAACACATTAGATTAATTAGCTATGCATAAAACCCTAACAAGTATGAGGACTTAGGGCAAAAAAAAGTATTTTTGATTAATAAGTGGCGAAGGCACTGATGATTATTTTTGAAATTATATACAAAAATACGCGTCAAGCAGAAGTAGTTTTCAAGTGTGAGTTTATGCATTCTGCATTTGTAAACCACAAATTTGGAATCATATTGCTTGTATTTTATTTTTTAGTTTTTTTAAAATAGGTTGAAACATTTTTGCTGGTTTAAATTCCGCTGGTTTTTAAAGACTACAGAAAACTGCACTACAATTTAACCACTAGTTTGGGCTGTAGACCCTAGTATCAACCTAAATAAAAGTACCACCCTTATAATAGGCTCAGACGGGCTTTTAATGTTTAAAGAAATAGCTCCAGTTGTCCGGCAGTGTATTAATTTAATACCCAAAGATAACGTATTACCCCTAATTGAAAATTATGTATGGGGGGTAAATTTTATCCAAACACAGTGTTTATTTCTATATAACAAAATTAGGGTGTCTACCATCCGGGAAAACTGGAATTAGCTGGGAATTTGAAGTGGTCGGGGAAAAACGGGAATAAGTCGGGAATTTGGTAAATTATAAAAAAAATCTGAGAAAAAGTTGTTTTACTCAAATTATGAAATATAATAATCATTAAATTAGTAGGCCTAAATTACAATGTGATTCAAACTGTCTCCTTTTGTTTGTAGCTGTGTAATATATTTTATAATTCCTAATAGATTATGTTAAAACAAATAAGAAAAACATGTTTATTTTAAAACTCATTATTATTATTCATAAAAAAGAATAATAAAAAACGTAGAGGGGCGAAGGGTTGTTAAAGGGTGTGACATACTTTTGAGTCAGGAATTTTAGTAAATGATCAGGGGAAATGAGGGAAAAAGTCGGGAATCTCATTGGTCAAGTTGAGTAGACACCATGAAAATGATCAGTAGTTCTAAGTTTGGAATTTGTTAAGTTGTAAACACGCGAACTAAAGGGGAGTTTTTTAAAAATAATTTGGAGACTTAAATAGTTTTATTTTAAATTTTTATTAAGTTATTGTTTGGCAATCTTCATACATTTAATTTCTATTTGAAATATTTAAGAGACTAACTATACTGCGTAGATATCCTTTATGAAATGTTTTATCACGTGATAGTGCTGCTACCTGTTGGATCATCTGGTTAAGAACCTACAGTCACGCGAGAAAATCTCTATTGAGATTTAACACGAGTATGATTAGCGCTACCTGACAATCTAACACGTCACTTCTAAATTTATGACTAGAACCGCAGGTCTGATGTGCGGTGGTCTTACGGGTGAGCAATCAGCAATTATCTAATTAAAGGCTCGCAACCACGTGGCTTGGCTGTTCATTATAAAGTAAGAGGTATTAAAACGGTTTTAAGTGTGGCGATTTTTTTATAATATTTTTTTTTAGCGAATGGCATCCTTGACCGGAAGAGAGATGTTAGCTAATTTGGTAGCCTGTGTGTGTGTGTGTAGACTATTCTCCGCTTTGGTGGCACAGGGGTACACCTACTATGGTAGACGGTCGGCAGACTACAAAAATGTATTTCCACCTAAATGATTGTATATGCAAATGCGTGTACACATATTCTTTGTTCAACCCTACACTTTTAGTTTATATATTTCAGAGCTTAAACGACCAGAATGAAAGAGATTTTTTTTTAGATCAACTGGTTTTTGATTGTGAAAATGTTGATCTTGACATTCTAACGGTGATATATTGTTTTCTGCTTTAGATTCCAAAAATGTTTTTTGTGGTCCCTTCTGTCGGTATATCTTCAAGTGCCCTACTCTAGTGCCCAAATAGTTAAACTGGAAGATATTATAAGAATACAGTTATAGTAAATCACGTAAAACAATTTTAACCGAAGGGTTTATAACGATTTTAGTTCAACTTTAATCAATTTTCAAAGCTATATTTTTTTTATCACCACGTCTTACTATCCGTTCGAGCTATATGTTTGAATATAAATTACGCTAATGAGTAAGCGATTAGTAAAGTTGGATTAAGAGGAAGTGTACTCGCATTTTCATGGAGAGAGAGAGAGAGAGTGGGAAACCATTTAGGAAAAGTCACCCTCAATATACCCGACTGGAATCGAACCATGATATCTCCGTCGTTGGCAGTCTAGTCTATTACTAGAGTAGCACCTTAGGCCATGTGACCACTGAAGTGTGTCACTAATTGTTAAAAGTTTCCAAAATAATGATACCGAAACAAAATTTTCCAAACTATATTTATATAGAATCTACGGATATACATACTGTATTTCTTTATTTTAATGTTTGGTAATACCTAAATTAGATTTTTTTTTGCAAAGACTAACCAGACCGGGTAGTAAGACGCGGTGCTAATCATTATTATTATTATTATTATTATTATTTGCAAAGGCGACTATTTAGATTTTAATTTGGTCTTCGCTTAAAATATAATTGGCAAAATAGGATTCTAATAAATAATTGTGTTTGATAATTTATATCAACCGTTAAGAGACTTTGTAAACCTTGTTTTTAACAGGGACTTGATTTTGATCTTAATGAAAGATGCATTTTTAAAGATTCTAGCCGAGTTTCTTTCGTTTTTGAATTTTTAAAAGAGAATTTATTTTAGCTAAGTCTTATTACTATCTAGAATCATAGTGCTGATATTTATTTTATTTCCCTTTAATGAAAAATCATATATATGCGTTTTGAGAAAGTATTTTGATAACCGCTTTTATTGAAGGCACGATCTTTATTAGATAATTACAGGCGTAAATAGAGCTGCGAACTATATTTTGCTAAAATATTTATCTTTTACGTTCCTTTTGTAGGTTTATTTTATTTTTCCTGGTTATCGTAAATTTTCTATTTATTTATGCACATAAATTAGTAAAATATTTTTTATACTTTAAACCGTATTTATGACACTATCCAAGATTTAGTCTGGGTTAAAGGATTAAGGTCATTGAAGAGAGTTTTGAATTATGTATTTTAAACATATTTTTTAAAAGTGGAACAATTTGTTTTCTGGTTTAACATTTTCATGTTCTAAAATAAACATTTTTTGTGACCTTATAATATTTTCAATCCCAATTCAAGAATATTATCATGTTTATTGAAGTTTTAATTATTTATTTTCATAACATAAACAAAGGCATGAGTGTTTATTTTAAAGCACTGAAATATTTAAGGAAGGTCTCCATAATAGTAGTTAAAAAAAACACATTGCCAAAGTATTACAAAGGGCTTCAAAACAAATACTAAATGTTAAAATTAATCTATTTCGCCAAGAAAGGTATTTTCACATACCTTCCAGGGTTCTTTTACATGCCACAATCGACATTGGACCAACGGCTTTACTTCCCCTCCAAAAGAAGTTGTTCAATGGATTTTTATCGCTCAAGAAGAATCCGTTGACCTCGGATGGATTTGAATCCACAAACATCGGGTCCTTAGGCGAGCACTTTACCACAAGATGACCTAATTTATTAAGTGAACAATTTATTTGACCGAATCTGAATATCTAGGTGTGTGCGAGCATGTTATTTTCTGGGCTGAATGGTCTGGGATTGATCACAAAGTAGGTGTACTTCTTGTTTTAATTATAGGCTGTTTCTAAGTGAATAACATTACAGCTCCACAGTATTAAATCCTCAGACTTGCATCAACTTCAATCACGTCCAGTATCATCCACTTGTGACGGAGCAGTCGGGATTCGAAACTCGGCTGCACTTATTGTGTTGATACTTAATGCCTTTCCACTCTCACTACACGCCAATTAAGGTAAATTTCCTCTAAATTCTACCTTCTTCCTCCCTACCGCATTAGTGTGAATATGTGGATAGTCTGAATGGTTGATAAAACCCGGTTCAATAAAAATAATAACTTCTTCTCATTCTATCATATTATTTAATCTGTTGAATTTTTATTTTTATTTTTAGAATAGTGATAGCTTTTCTTTGTTGCTGCATTCGAAATAATCTTACTTATTGCTCCGGTTAGAAATTTTAGAAAAATTTTACTATTATACATATCTCTGTTGTGACTTGCCACCTGTATGTTTACATATTTAGCACATGACCAAAAAAAACTCCCATCCATAAGCACAAAGGTCGACTGGCCAATGGTTTTGACCCCACACTACCATCAACATTTCTCTCACAGGGTGGAATGGTCACTGCTACCTTTCAGTACAATTTTCCCCCAAGATAGATTGGGCAATGGGAGCCTAGCCTAACCTAAGATAACCTAACCTAACCTTTCTTCACTTTCCACTAAAAATTAGTTGTACCTTGGACATACTGTAGGAAGTAGCTATCGTTCAGCTGGATGACTAAAGTCCACTGGCGATTTATTTAAATTATTTCCAATTAATATTCATATATGAAGTGACAATTTCACCTGTTTACAATTCCTTCTAGACCAATCGACGTTGCCCAACCCACCTATAACTCACATAAAAGGGGCCCAAACCACTACCGACCAGCACTCTCACTCCTTCAACAAGTCTTGCTACTTTCAAAAACCTAGGACAACTTTTTTACTTCTTTCTTCGATTTGTGTCGTTCCAGTTTTCCATTCTTTGCTTCGATGCTTACCTCACATACCACGGTAAGGACTCACCACCAATCAAAAAAACTTAAATGTTCTGAATCTGCAAATACAATTTTGGTCACAAATCTCGGGTGAATTTTGGGAAAAGAGCAAACACTTGCTTATCTAATTGCTTGCGACAAGATTTTGGTATTGCCTGCGACAAAAAATAAAAATTGATCATATACTCAATACTTTTTGTCTGGCTTAGCCATACATTTAAATTTAGTATTGAAATAGAGGGAATATAAACACTAGTTTGAATAAAAGTGTTAAAGGTGTTCGAAGCTTCGGAATGTCGAAGCAAAATCTCTTTCGTTTCGATTTAGACACACAATTATCTTCGCATCTTCAAAACATTTTGAAAGAATCCCATATAGAAAACCTGTAAAATTACTATTTAGTATATTCTGTGTTTTACATTCCTTGAAAGCAGGCGAAATATTAACACCTTACTGACCAAGTGATAGAATGCATATCCCGACTGTGTTCTTTTCCTAATTTCCACTTTAATATCCTTCTAAATATTAAATTCACTAACCATGTTAAATGATATATTGTTCTAAGTAATCTCTAAACTATCGTCCTCAAGATGATATATATTTTTACTAATATATTTTAAATATCTTACTAAATATGTTAGATGTTTCCAAATTGTCGCGATTCTCTCTCCCGCGTGAACCTCCTGATGATGTTGTTAATTAAATAATGTATATATTAATACATATATTACAAGTTTTATTTTCACATATTAAGCTGCTACATTCAAGAAATTGCCCTAATAACACTCGCGTTTCTTCATCGTGTCTTTCTCTCAGAACACCTCGTTAACAAGTGCTGCAAATTATTCATACCCCCCACCAGTTTCATGGCTATAACATTAATTTTGATACTGAGAGCTGCTGAACTCTTGCGAGCACAAGCAAAACTACCTTTTAAAAAGAAATAAAAATAAATACAGTTTGCAAATGAAAAATATTGCTCTCTTTCTCGCACTCACACTGCGAGGTTTTTTTTCTTTAATAATTACTAGAGCTAGAAACAAGCAAACCAAATGTTCCTAACCCGTAGCCTGCTCGCACGTGTACGGAAATGAATACACAACAGTACAGTGCGACTAATAGATTTGACACAAACTTAATTTAATTACACCAAAAGCTATGCAACAAAGCAGGATCATTACAAAATATAATCGTTAGAACAACTAATTATCAGTGCTTTAACAACTAGTGTTTAAGTGACTTTTGTAACGTACGCTAAGATATTTTCATGATTTGTCATTACAAAATAAAATTGTTATTTGTTTTATCTCTAAACCTTTTTTTCTACCTCAGATGTACTTAATGGATAGTTTGAAAATTTAAAATAGTGCTATGTGGCAACAACACAAGATTTATTATCAAAATAGGCTTCGACTTTGCTTCACATATTTAACTCCATACTTCACTTGTATTTTGATTCGAATTTAAAAGTGACCTACAAACACCCTTAAAATAGGTTATTTTTTTCTATCACGACGTATTATTACGTGTTAAGGTTGTACGCACATATTATAATTATTATATTGGAGTATGGATGAGAACGGGAACATTTTAGAGGTCATATACTAACATTTGCATGAAAGGATAATGGGAAGTCATTAAAGAAAAGCCAAACTCATTAGATCCGACGGAGATTCGAACCCCTATATTTCCTTATGAAAAAGGCAATTATTTAACCCTAGAGTGACGCCAAGGGGTCTGCAACTGGTCGATCACAATCAGCCGGTCAATCTCACGGCAATTTTCAGTCGATCGTGTTGTAAAACTACAATGCCCTTTAAAGTCGATCTTTTAGTATTTATACTTTCATATATATTGATTACTTTAAAATAATATTTTAGTGTGACCAAAATTAATTTGAGCGATCATAATCGGCTATGTCATAAGAAAATTAAATATTTGTTTATGAAAATGTACTTTTTATTTATTCTATATTTTCTTTTATAAAGGTGGGGACATAAATATTTGAACTAAAATTGAATTTAAGGAATAACTATAAGATGTATGGACAACAAATTGGAGCAAAAGTAGAGTGGACAAACGATGGGTGGTCGGTGGACCTTTTATAAGATTTTATAAGATAAGTCGATCGGGCCTAAAACGTTTGCTGACCCCAGCCTTAAGCCAATCATCCACTGAGGCATATGATTTAAATTTAAGGGGTGAAGGAATCACTATCAGTACATAGTTTTATTATCTAAATAATCTTAACACTGATACCGAAACATATCCACAAAAGATAATTCTGTTAACCATAATTTTATTTAAGATATTTTTTGTGTATTTATTTTCAGGTGAGTGGACGATAGTCACAAGAATGCTGTCCAGACGTAGACATTGTTTTCACTTGTTCCTGTCCTTTGATTAATTCACCCACTAAATAAAGGTATGTATAATACACATGGTAATAAACCATTTACAGGTAAATTTGTATTTTTTCAGCAAGTGGTGATTGATACGAAGGGCATATGAAAACCACAATATATTTTTTTAAATTTGCCTTTAGAATTGGTTTGCTTCCATTAAGTTCGCAACTTACACTCGTTTCATCGTATGCGCATTAGTTTTAGTTGGTAAACAAAATATAATATTTATAATGTTTATAAACAAAATCATTTCTTTAAAAATAAATATTTTAATTTTGTTAAAAGACGTATACACGTTTATCGATCTAAAAATCAATGTAAAAATTAAAATACAAACCTTTATTTATTTTTTAGCTATCATTTTAAACACCAAGGTAATTAATTGCCTAATTTATGGGGGGAAATCTCTAAAGGTAATTTGTAGAAAAATAAACATCTAAGAGTAAAGAGAGGGTGATAAAGCAGCAATGATAAACAACACTGGAAAACCACCCTTAGTGCACCCAGCCTAGATTCAAACCTTGATCTTCTCTTCAACAGCATTTCAGTCCATAACGATTTTGGCACCTTGGACCAATAGTTCTAAAACAGGGCTCCGCTAAGGGGCGTGGGGGATTCTGTGAGACGAGTATGCGAGATAGTGGTTAAAACATGATTAAGACCCATACATTTTTATAATAAAAATTCATAGAACTCCATATCATTATCAGAATATCCAGCTCAACAATAAAAATAAAATAAAGCGACTCTTTAACATTATTAAAAACATTTTTAAATATTAAAAAGGGATACGTAAGTAGCAGGATATTTTGAAATTATAACAATATTTTTCCATGCAAAATATTATGCAACACAAATGTAAGAAATAAATTAATTTTGTTTTAGACCTAATTTATAACATAAGCTTACTACTCAAATCTATATTTATTAATTAATGATCAAAATGTTTGTATTGTTATAGAGGGAAAGAGGATGAGACATGAACATATAGAGATTCCTCAGTAGGTTTCGTAGCTTTTATAAATACGTTTATTTTTATATTCAGCCTGCAGTCATATACAAATACAAAAAACTGTAGTTTAATCTTAGTGGGTATTTAATTAAAAAAACTATTTCAAATTGTGCAAATATAATTCTTATCACTTTAAATAACCGGCCTCGTGGTACAATGGCTAGAGACTCTAGCTGTTGACCTAGAGGTACTGGATTCAATTCCCGGCTGGTACCGGGGATTTTTCTCAAAAGGGGAATGATTCCCACGGTTACTAGGGTTTTATTAACTAGACTCAATCTAGGTTAAGATCTTCATTGGCTTTATCCCGTGGTGTTCACTATCATCATAGTTCTATCATCTCATCGGGACATGGAAAGAGCCTCCACGGAAAGGATGTATGATTAGTAGAATACATTCGGGTGTCCCCTGGCAATGCTGCATCAGTACTGGCTAATCTTACCAAAAGTTGAGCTACAGATTGATTTAACCCAGACACGGCTTATTATTATTATTATTATTATTGTTGTTTTTACTATCATCATTTTAAATAATAATGATCGCGGTAATTTTTATATGAACATTGTAATTTAATAAATACTGCTTCGAGTATTTCGCTTTCCTACATAAACATCTGAGAAAATTAAGTTTTTTAATATTTTTAATATATACTGATAACTTTAGATACACAAATCAAATATCGGACACAAACTTGCATTGGTGGGCACGCAAATGAAACGTCAGGATCTTCTGGTTTAGTTTGCCAGGTTTTGGGAGGTTTAAGGGTTCGAATTCTATTCAAATGTACAGTGGTTTGGTTTTCCTAGACAGTTCACAACATTCCCTTCAATCCAATGAGGTTACATTTCCTCTGTATTATATCTTCCTTATACACTAGCGTGATTAAAATGTGCCTAGTCTAGGCGGATAGTAAGAACCGCTAAAAAAACAAAATTATATAGAATATTTAAGCAAACATGCTTTTATGGGCTATGGTACGCAACACACCCAAAATTTGAGAATCTGTCCCTTGGACTAATGTGTGTTTGAGACGACTAGCTTAGACCGTGTGACAACCGTTTCATTTAATACAAATAACAATTCCATCGATGGACTTTAATTACTTACTCTATGGCATTGGGAACTCGAAAGTTCATTGCTGAGCTTACAAAATTACGCTACCTATTATCTTGAACTAAATCTATTCAGTCCATCTCATTATACTCTATTCCTCACTTGAGCTAGTTCTATCCAGTCCACCTCATTTTACCTTATTTATTTCTTAGCTAGTTCTATCCAGTCCACCTCATTACACACTATCCCTCCTCTTGAGCTAGTTCTATCCAATCCACCTCATTACACCCTATCCTACTCTTGAAATAGTTCTATCCAGTCCACCTCATTACATTATATCCCACTCTTGAGCTAGTTCTATCCAGTCCACCTCATTACATTATATCCCATTCTTGAGCTAGTTCTATCCAATCCACCTCATTACACCTTATCTCACTCTTGAGCTAATTCTATCCAGTCCACCTCATTACACCCTTTTTTTGGTCCTTTATAATGTTATCTTCCCATCTGCGTCTCTATCTTCCCAATAAACTCATGGACTAAATTTCAGGCTAATCTAGACTAGTTTGTCAAAGATGGGGTGTTCGGGTTTAAAATCCCGGCTGGGTGTATTGAGGTTGATTTTTCTAAACGATTTCCGACCATCCCTCCAAACAAATACTGGCACATTTCCTTTTAATTTTAACGTCTTCAACACTATTCCATCAGCGTAGTTAGTATTTGTTTGACTCAGATGGTTACAATCTAATTTTCACAAGAAATATCTTATTTGACAGCCATAAAAGCTACTAGATTTACTTTTTTGTATTCGTACGTCAAGTAATACGACTTTCAGCTGTCACTAATGAATTATAGATTTTATCTATACCTATATAATAACTTTAATGAAATAATAAAAGTTACCAATTTTGGCCACAAAAAATTACGTATGTTTGTATTTTCCAAAATACCCTTCCTATGAAAATCGGACTATAGTAAGAATCGATAAGGATAAAAATAAAACAATAAATATGTCATTGATCTAGTTCTAGTGAGATCTCACCCCGTTCACATTTGGAACACATTCTCGTCATCTAAAAGTTCATTGGAATTTATAAAAATTATTTTAAGTCAGTATAACCGACTTTACTAAGACCTAAAACTAATATTTCTTGATAAACTCTTAATAGAATCTCCATTGGGGGTATTTTATATTTCCATATTGATTTCAGTATAGCGAGAAGGAGGAAGGAAAAGAGAAAATGGAAAGAAAAAAAAATCTACATGTCGGCAAAATAGCACGTGAACTTCCTGTTTCTACTTGGGCCGTGACGTCATCCTTTTTCCATCAGTCATGGCGACCCACTTCCTGTCCCTTTCATTTGTATACCAGCATATCAGCTCTCCGGGTCCCCCCCCCCCCCCCCCCCCC